>JXPH01019079.1:3957-16015 GCA_001014845.1 Mochlonyx cinctipes
TATTCCAAATTTGAGCTCATTCCGATCACGGGAACTCAAGAAATCTGGAGGTTCCTGGTACACAGGAGCCCTCAGATTCCGATTTTAGGAACTGTTCTTGGATAAGATTATGTTCTAAATTTGAGATTTATTAAAGATTTCTGGAAAGATCTGTTGAGTTTGCATGGGGGCCCCCTGAACCCATGGCCCGATTTGGCCCATTCACTAACTCGTCCTTATTTTTGTTACGTAAAACTTACACACCCAATTTCAGCTAAATCGGTTGAGAATTACGCGAGTGATCGTGCTGACAGAGACACACACTGACCAACACACACGCAGACCATTTTACACTATTTGGAGCAACTTCTTCCGAGGAACAAAAATTTTGGCTTTTTGTCAGCTGCACGCCTTATTATGTATACACACAAAATGAGATTTTATGCAACATCCTGTATTTGCCGGTTGATTCCTATGGCGGCGTTAGCCTGGTGAATCAACTGCCGTGCATTTACACTGGGTTTGCCGTACGAAGTATAAAATCCAAATGCGTTTATTTGTGTTAACAATATCAACCGGCAAACCACCGGGTGAATCTATCGGTTTTTGTCGATCAAAGCGCTGGTCAGTTTTTTCTGAGTGTACATTTTTAATAATTTAGTGCAATTCCTTGCACACAAGATGGTATATTTCTTAGCAGAGAAGGATTTTTATATGGAGTGATTTTTACAAAACAAGACGACCGGGTGGTTGAGTGGTTAGCACGCTAGCCTATCATCCACTAGGTTGCGGGTTCGATTCCCGTACCTGCTTCTGTGTTTATTTGAATTAGAATATTGATTTTCAGTTTGTAATAAATCTGCATTATCGATATTTCTATAAATAGAACACAGAACAGTCAGTCTGTGAAATATGCATACACCTACTACCATCTACAATTATATAACCTATGATTGTGGTGGTATATGTGTGTATGTCAGGTTAGTCAGTTTCCTTGCATTAAAAACTGAACATGACTTGATGGGCTCAATGAGCTGGTAACTCATTCGCATAACCATTAAAGTCGTGGTGGTTCGGAATCCACTATAAGCTGTAGGTCCACTAATACCTAAAAAGTTCTCTGAAATATGAGGACTCGCCTGGTCCCAATAGGGTACCTATAGGCCTTATTATTATATATTATTATTATTTTTACAAAAAATTGCACTGAACCTAAAATATAATATAAGTTGTAATAATGTGAGTTAACTCGTGTAAATCCCAACCAAATTTGATGAAACTTGGCATGATCATTTTTTGACTACACTTTGAACAGGAACAGGATCTGGGAGATCCTATACAAATGTACCAGACATTTAGTGATATACTGATAAAACGTCCGATGACGATGAAAAATAAAATACAAGCTTGGGACCCGTCACCGAGAATAGTACGTATCTGAAACTGAGAGTAGTACTATTCATTAAGCGCTGTAATAGCTACAGGGGCATGCGCTCAATTTTGTATCGGAAATGGAAGGTAAAACTAAAAAATACCAAAAGCTTTACATATTTGTAGCACAGCAATATAAAATTTCATGCTAAAATATATCCAATTAATATATAGGCAAAAATACTTGAAAATGAAAAACCAAGTTCCTGTATCCATCGCTGTTTCTGGTGCTGCTTCCTTCTCCAACAAACAAAACCGATTAAGGGCCTATGACACACATATTAAGTATTACTAATTATGATTTACGAGTATAGAATATCAAAAATTCGTCTTCAGTCTTTTTATATTGTATGAAATGAGGATACGTCCAGTATCCAAAACTTGAGGAGCACCCTCTAGGATCACTTGATTCTTAGATCTTCTGCCTGTGTGCAAAGTGACCAACAACTGTACTACAAATAAACAGTTTCTTTGAGAAACTGATGGTCAATTACTGCACTGTTATTTTTCAATTTGCACACTGGGCTATCAATCCTCCTGAGAGTACCGGTTCAAACCCCATCTGTGACGTTGAATTTACATTCTGTTTTTTAGCGTTGTCGATATGGTATATTGCTTAAGTTAAGCTCAATTGTTTATGAATACCTGAAAACCGAAGCAATTTCCGACATGTAACTACAGCGCCAATATATGAACTGAGCGACACACACACCCATTTGTTATATAAGTACCTTTGAAAAATCGTTAGCTTAGGGTTCATGTCACAAAAACTTAGTCAATTTCGTTGCAGCAAAAATAGAATGTGATGGTTGTATGTATGTAGAAATATAGATTTGCAACCACATTGGTAACTCATTAGGTTAACCATTGCGGTTGTTCGGAACCAACTATAAACTGTGCACAAATCTGTACTCTCATTCACAATATCCAGATCCTATCACATACCCCATCCTTCTACCTCGTTTATCAGATGGGAGGCCCATTGGGCCCAAATTGAGGCCTCTTTATACCTGTGATGATAACTTCATTCCTCCCAAAGCAATAGCCCATAATCCATTCATCCATCCTAGGGAAGTCATCCAAAGAACGCCCTGTTTAGGGATGTCTTAGGTGAGGAGCGTAAGAGTGGGGCCTGTAGAGCAAAAGAAGGATTTCTAAAAATGCAAGAGGTCGTCAGTTTTGACTTGTAACACCGTTAGAAAAAAAATCCGGTTACATATTTTGAAGATAATTATTCCAAACAATTTATTTACGAGCGAGTGTACTTTGAATAGAGACTGGACTGTGGATTCAAATACTATCATATTTGTTGGTCTCTAAAATTTTCGAAGCATTTTTCTACAAGGTGGCCTTGTGGTCCGGATTTTCCTCCCCTCAAACTTTCTACTCGCATTCAAAGACTAATTTGTTAATCTAGAAATAGTTTGTGTCCTTTCTACTTCCTCTCTTCACTCGCATCCATCACTCTTTTAGAGAAAAGTTTAATTTGATTGTTCGAAACAAATTTAACATTCTTTCGACAAAAAGCAAAACATTTTATAGACAGAAGAAAACAAATCTATTCCGTAAACAAGGAGAGAACAAAATTAAATACAAACTGTTTTTTAGTTGTACACAAAGTTTCGAATTTAAGAATAACTCAAATATTTGGTTAAGTTTTTTTTCGTTTGTGGGATGTTTAAAAAATAGTAAAAGGTAAAGTTTCACAACATAAAAAATTGGTCTCTGACATAATTCAAGGAATGTTTATGTTTAGGTAGGTTGCATTACTGAAATCATGATGGATGTATAGAGATGACATTAAAAAATTAATTTATTTATTTCCGCCATTTAATTTTCGATCGCAGACAGAAAAAAATTCAATTTTAAAATTGGAGAAACTTTTGACTCTTCCTTAACTAATAACAAGAATAACTTTTTTGAAGATTTAATTAGCGACTTTTTGTCTTGTTTTGCATTTTAATTAGAAGTTAACTTTTTTCTGTTCTTTTAGGGGAATTGAATTTTTTATTAAAACAAAAACAAATATCTATTCAATTTAGAGACTTTTAGTTGACAATTTTACAAATTTTGTGGTGCTCCTCAACTCTTTGCAAAGTCGTGAACTGAAATTTAATATTTTAGGACTAACAAGTCATTATAGTTGTAAAACATTCAAATGAACGTTTTAACTTTTAAAGGGAATTGTAAGCAAATCCTTACATCACTCTGCAAATGATCCCCATAATGCACTAATATGTATAAAGAATTATAAGTAAGATAAATCGATTTCAAAAATTGTACAGGAATTATGTACGTCAGATCTCATATTGTGCTGAATATGAAGACGATATGAGGTTACGTGAAATCAAAATGAAGTATGATTGGTCTCTTTCGTTTGAATCTCACTGTAGGCCGGGTCTGAATGAAAGACCAACTATGTTGGTTGAGAGATACTGTTGAAAAAGTCTGTGCAAAAGTCCTCTCCGTGGACGTATTCCTTGAATAACTTATTACGGAGCGAGGAATTAGACAACCACAGGACTTTTCACGGTGGAGATGGGACCACACTCACAGCTTCAGAGAGCCTTCGCGTAAGTCAAGTAGAGCCAGCAAGTGCCCAAGAACAGTTCTGCTGCTAAATTTGGGATTATATCATCCATTGCTGGTGCTTCCATTTACCAGACTTTCTTGGATAACTCTGTAAATAATTTGCCGATCCTCATCAAAATTTATACACATCATCTTTGTCGAAGCCTCAATCCAGTTCCTATCACAAAATATACGATAAGTATGAAGGAAAAGCTACATAATCCATTTTGTGGTTTCCTACGTTTTTTATTCAGGAACTAAGGTCGAGTATATGACGCCGTTTATAGTTTTCAATTATATCTACCATATTCTAAAATGAAACTGCCAGTTTTTACTCGACAAGATAGCAATTTTCCACCCATGCCGTTTTGTATGCAATCGGTGACACTGGGGTCTGGTGGGTAAAACATGAACTTGATAACAGGCATTCACAAATCCTGCAAAATAACATGGGTATCACAGCAGATGTACTGACTATAACCTATCTTCAAAAAGCAAATATGTTAATAGGGTATTTTTGCACAACCATCTCGAATTTTGCAGTCAACTTTCATGCACAGGAACTGAAGATATAGTTAAAATAAAATTTTAGTATATTTTAATGAAAACTTTTGTATTGGAACCTTCAGAACGACCTTCAACCGATTTAGCACAGAATTGTAGAGCTTCAATTAAGCTTCCATGCCAATTTTGATATTATTTGAACCAAGGCCCGTGTATTTATAGCTGAAAACTGATAATTCCAGTTTATTTAATACTAGAGCCAACACAGGCCTTTAACCAACTGGGCTCCGAAAATTGATTAATAATAATATAATTTAATAATAATAAGACCTATAGTCTCCTAGAGGCGTGTTCTCATATTTCAGAGAACTATCTAGGTATTTGTGGACCTACAGTTTATAATGGATTCCAAACTCCACAGAACACTATGCAAGTACCTTCTATCCTACACTTTATTTTTTCATTAAGTATATTTTTGATAGTATATCTCTGACGATATATATCGGAAATTACCTAGTGCACCCTATTATCCATTAATAATAGCGCATACACAAAGATTTTCACTGTCGGCGGCGATAAAAAACGAAAAGTTAGTTCCATCGTCATGGTTGAAGCCGTACCGTTGTAGTTGAAAGGCAGACGTTCTACCTATTAAGCCATCTGGGCAGTCGAATGTAGCATTAAAAATAGTGCAGCTGATATACTGTTGAACTGGACCATTAATATGTATTTTTATAATTTTTATTTTGAAAAGCGCTGAGGGGTCCCAGCTCAGCTTCCGGAGTTATTAGGACATTCTAAACCTTCGTCGTTTGGGCTCAAAACTTTAGTAAAAAGAAATCTAATATGAATGAAATTTTTTGAGGTTGACTCGCAAACTCCAGAAAGGTCATATAAAAAAACCGCGCAGCTACCTGTTCACGCAAAGAAATGAATACGTCCAGATTCGGGCTTGCACAGAATATAGCTACTTCAAGACGCATAATGAACCAACTGTGAAAACCACTTGCTGATTATGTCAGTGGACTATTTACGTCATAAGAGAATTATTGTACCTGGGTACTTTTGATCCGATGTCTGCGTCAAAACCGCCAGATAAGCTGGCCTCAAACGATTACTAACACTGAATTATGGCAGCAATGGGGTATGACTAGTATGGAGATAGAAATAAGGTGACGTAAACTTAGATGGATTGACCACGAGCTACGAAGGAGCCCGAAATAGTAGCAAAAGAAGCTTTGGAGTACTGCCCTTGGAAAGGAACTGAATAATAATAATAATTCTTTATTGAATATGTGTAAAGCCAAAAGGCTTTTTTAAATTACACATTCCGGGATGAATTAAGTACAAATTTCAGATGCAGAAAGACTTGGCGTCGTTCCTTCAAATTAGAGTTGGTGAACGAAACGCAACGTAGTATGAGGTAATGTAATAGCAACCGCGAGGGACCGAATGAGATGGAATAACACTATTAATCAGCAGTGTCCCGCTGAGGCATAGTAGACCCTTAAGTTAAATAATTTAGTAGATAAGCTTCGATCCGTTACAACGACTTTCAGAATCTTGTACGTGGGATCTAGGCAGCTTTTTAAACATTGAGCTCCAGATTCACTTTTATATGCGATGGTGTCAGGTTCAAAAGTGTCTCTATACACAAAATCCGTTAAATCTTTTTAGATTTCAAATTAATCAAAATTTCAGTAAAGTTTACACGGTAAGTTGAAATAACATAAAAACATAAAAAGTCAGTAATAACAAACTTCCACGACAGTCAACACCTAAAACAATAATTGACTGCATTTGCTAAGTATTTTCAAAATGGATTATCGGAGTAATGAGGTTATCATCATTACTAGTACTCCCATTTGAAGGACTAGGTAGAAGAACAGGATAGTTGATAAGATCACAATTTTGGGAATGAAGAAGCAGATTTGTATAGTACACAGTATTGTAGACCTACAGTTAATAGTGGGTTCCGAACCACCGCAACGGTCAATCTAACCAGATACCAGTTCATTAGCAAATCTGTATTTCTACAAACAACCATCACGTTCTATTTTTACTGCAAGCAAATTGAGCTTCTGCGACATAAACTCCATACAAACACCTTCTATCCGGTATTTATATCACATATGGCTGTGTGCAGCCCAAGTACACATATTGATAGGATGGCTCTGTTGTTTTGTAGAGTCTCCCAGGTTTTTAGTATAGTGCGGTAATGAAAGTTAAACTATTAGCCCGTAGAGTAAGGCTTGTAAGGGCTCTGCGCACACTTCTGTCACCAGTCAATACAACCCAATAACTAAGTATCGTCCTTACTATCATCGTGTACATCGACAAAAGGTTTTACGACGCTAGTGAGCACGTTGAATACCAATAGGAGGAGCATAGAGCGCTTAGACTCAAAGTGTGTAATAAAATTTAACATGAAACCAACATCCAAGTGGTGTCCAAGAGGAATGATACGCTAAAGAGAAATTTTTATATACCTGACATAGAAAAGTGAAACAGGGTTACCTTTCTTATCTCCAAGAATTTTTTTATAAAAAAATATATATAAATTAGGTTTTTGATTAAAAAATACTCACCACTTCCCAATGGAACATTGCTCTGCTTCGGCGGTGTGACTGCTTTGCGATCGTTGTTGTTTTTGGTAATATTTTGCTGCTTAATTTTAGATGAAGTGGTTAATAGCGAAGTGGATGAAGAAGTTGAAGCTGCTGTACTAGTATTGCGAATTACTAAAATTGATTGAGACTTATCTAAGCGTTTTAACGTTTGTAACAATATCGGACCATCAGTGGATCCATTTTTATTCAATCTCTGTTGCAAAATTATCGAGCCCTCTGGTGCAACATTGTTTTTCTTAATATTTGCTGACTGGAGTAAAATTGTACCATCAACAGAACCGTTTTTCATTGTTGGCTGAAAAAGAATCGTATTGCCAGCACTACTGGTACCCGCCTCAGTGTGGGACTTTGTTTTTAGCCGTTGATGTTGCAATAAAATTGGTTTGTCCTCGTCGCTCAACAGACTCAGTAGTTCGTGAGTGTTCTGAAGGATAATCTGCCCATTTTCAGACCGAGATCCACGAACTAAAATGATATTGCTGTGCTGCGTCTGTTGTCCGCCTTGCTGTTGTATCTGAAGCTGAGGCTGCAGTGTTTGATGCACCGTAGCTCGACCTTCCAACGACGATGCACCTTTATCTTGGGCATGCGATCCACCAGCCTTGTCTCCTTCCGAGTTATTCTCCTCACCACTAGGTGGCCCTGCAAAAGAAATAAATTATTTCATTTTAATTAACTGTTAAAATCCAATTTGCATATCATGTTTACAGAATAAAATATATGACAAAACGCATAAACTTTACACTCATTAACACCCCTCGCAAAATAAAATGCATTTTAATTTCTTAAGGAAACCGTTTTGTGTAATAAAAATCATTGCGCCCAGAATTAACATAGAAGAATTTAAATTCTCATTCTCATACTTATACGTTTAACTGAGTGCAACATTGTACGAGTAGAACATGTGTTCGAATAACGATGCATTGAGTGTAAACTTATTAAATATTCATGGAAATTAACACTTCCGAACCACAATGCTTACAATAAAATTTAATTTTATGCATGCTTTCAATTTTTACATTTTTCATCTTCTTTTAATTATTTCACAATATTTGAAGAAAAATTCTATTTATTTGCAGATTTTTGGATAGATTTATGCAGTAAATAGAAAACAACATTATTCGACTTATTGAAGACGTCGGGCAATGGGACAGTGTCATCGTATAGTAAGGAGAAACTGGGGCTTTCCACCACAGGTTCAAGTCTTAACTTCGAAAGCTACTGATCGTAACTATGAAGTTATTTTTTCTACTAGAGAAGACTGAGTATAGCCAACTCAGTTACAAATGCAATAAGTAGTCTTTTGGTGTTCTTCAGTGATGGTTCACTATGCCCTGACACTGCCGGAATGGAGTACTCTAGAGTATTCTTCAAAAACCTTGAAATCTGTCTTTCAGGCAGAAATTTTTGCTATTTCTGATTGTGCAAAACATTACATGTGCTACCCTATAACAACAAATGTATTGCCCTGTGTTCAGACAACCAAAGAACTTGAATAGCATTATATTCATTTAAAATGCAATCAGCTTTGGTTAAGGAGTATCGTAACTCCTTGTTCGAACTCTCCAACCACAATTAGATTACGAGCCTGTGAGTCCTCAGCCATTCAAATGTCGAGGGTAATGAAAACGCAGATTCACTAGCTCGTTCATGGGGCAGATGCTCTTCCAATCACTCCTGACACGGTTCTGGCCATTTCACGGAGATGGTTTACGTCTGAAGTAAATTAGGGGTCTGCCACAGTAATAACTAGATACTTGCGTACATTTTAAAGTTTATCTACGTACACCCATAGCTTTTGTTACAAGATATTGAATTAGTATAAACAGGAATAGATTTCGCAAGATTATGACAACAATTACAGGATACTGTAAATTGAATGACAACTTGCATAAACTAGACCTGAACTCAACAAAGATCGTGTCGGTTTGGCACCAATGAAACTGAGTCAGCCTTCCACTTCTGCAAATCGTTACACGGAGATTCTGGGTGAATTTAGTATCGATACATTCAAATTTAGAGCACCAGAACAGAAGATATGCAAAAAATCATTTTTATGCATTTGCACTGGAGCTTATACTAGGCTTTAACCGATTTAGATGACAATTTTAAAGGTGTGAGAAAATATCACATAAGGCATCCTTACAAATTTTTAGTTCAAAGGGATCATGGACCACCGAGTTAGAACTGTTAGCTTAAGAACTGTTAAATTCAATTTCTTTTGTATGGAAACCCATAGTAAGCTTTGTTCAATTGGACTCAGGATCAATAAACATAAACATACTAAAAAAGCTTTTCACAAATTTTCAGCTTAATTTGGCGACTTCAACAGAAGATATCATTAACGGCACCTCGAATTAACAATAAGGGGTACCCATGTTTCAGTCCCTGTACTTCGAGAACTATTGAGCCGATTGAGCTAACAATTTTAGAAAATAACTAATGGTAATTTTTTACAATAACATTCAAGGCATTATCCAATTTGTGCACGACAGGTGTCAAAACACGCGCCATATAATGGAATTTCCAAAAATCTCTAAAATCTTTAAATATTAACCGATTTTCTCAATCCAGAGCTTTAAACTTCTAGAACGTGTAGAAGACGCTTCCAACGGTATCCTTGTTGTGAAGCTGGACATAACTTGAACGGATTTAGAACTTTATGAGAAACCACCTCATGCATGGCCTTACCTTGTAGTGACGCCTAGTTGAGAGGTACTTCGATACAGTATTCTACAAAACTGAATATACTAATTGCTACATGTCAGAAACTGGTATTTTACCCTACAGTATGATCACAACATCATTTGTCTAATAGTAGAAAAAGTTTACGAAGTGCAGTAAATTAGAGGGGCATAGGCCTCTTTTCTTGTTCGATCAGCAGATTAAATTGGTCAGTGAGGTGAAGTATTTGGGAGTTATCCTAGATAGTAAACTGAACTGGAATCGACTCCTCGAACAGAGGCCCATTAAGGCATGTCGTGTCTTAGGCCAATGTTGTCGTGAAATCGGAGAGAACTGGGGTTTAAAGCCTAAGTACTTCAGGTGGATGTACATGAAGATTGTACGGCCGATTCTCATGTACGGTAGTCTCGTTTGGTGGCAGAAGGGAGAGCAGAGTTCGGTACAGGTTAGGCTCAACCACTTGCAAAGGTTAGGTTGTATGGGTATAACTGGTGCAAATGGAAGCTCGTGCTTCCATTATCAGACTGTTCACGATCAATTTGTGGTCACCCCACCTTCTAAGGTGTATGGTCATGGCAAAACTTGGGGTTCTTTAATCAAGGAAATGCTCTTTATACTAGCTCCTAAAGACCAAATCTGTAAGATGAATGTAAAAAAACGGAATTTTAATGATTTCCTCCCAACTAGAGACCGTTGGATCTCTAATGCCATTAGCGATCAATTACGTGATCATATAGTATTTTTCACGGATGGATCACTTTGGGAAGGTTCTGCAGGAGCCGGTATTTACTGTGCCAATCCTACTATGGAAATTTCCATTTCATGGGAAAGCATGCATCTGTATTTTAAGCAGAAGCACTGGCCATACTTGTTTGGGTGAATCAGTGCATCCAACTGTCCTTAAGGGTATGAGTCTATCCCATATATGTTCAGACAGCCAAGCTGTTTTAAAGGCGCTATGTTCGTTTTCAATGGATTCATTATTAATCCACGATTGTATAAATTCATTGCAAGCACTTTCTTGCCGTAATCAAGTCAAATTAATGTGGGTGTCTCTGGGCATTCCAACATTGATGGTAACGAAAGAGCTGATATCCTAGCACGAAAATGTTCTTCAGTTTTACTAACAGGGCCGGAGCTCTCAAAGAACTGGTTTTTGTCCAGGATCGAGGAATGGTCTTTGACTGAGCACTCAAAATAGTGGAAGTCTTTTGATGGCTGCCAGGCTACAAAATTGTTTATCAATCAACCATCCGCTTCCATTTCCAAATTCTTAATGAGTCTGGGAATGAACCACTTGCGTCAGATTGTATCGTGTATCACCTGGTTAACCACCTACACAAAATGAGGCTTGTGTCTTCGCGACTTTGTCGCTTTTGTAACGAGGGTGCAGAATCGTCCTTTCACTTAGTTTGCAACTGCCCGACATTTACTAACAAACGCAAGCGAATATTAGGGGATTTCACAATCAATTCACGTGCCTATGCACGCTTGGAAATAAATAGGATTTGCAAGTTTATTAGCATTTACAAATTTTCTTTGTGAGGGTTTTAAAAGCACCTTGAACATTATGTTTTTCATCTTCTTATTCCTATAACCCTTCCTTCATCCTGATTTCCTGCCCATTCGGGGGTTGAGTACAAAGGGCCCACCTTGAGGCCTAAGTGCGAGTTTTTGGTTTGGTCGGCTTCTCTGACCACCCACTCCACTTACAAATTCATCCTTCCATACAAAATAGATAAACTTATGCTCAATTAATAAATGAATTGTAAAATGGAAGATGAGAGAGGTTTACATAATATAAAGCACTGAATTAAGCGAATAATACATATTATTATAACTTAAGGCCATATAACAGAAAATCCAAAGAAATAATTCTATAATTGAAAGAAAATGTTTTTGCTACAACATACATAACCTAACCAACCGAGCTGAAGTCGAAGTCGAAGTCAGAGTCGGAGTCAGAGTGGAAGATAGAAGGAAGGAATAAAATAATCGTTTCTGTATTTCGATATGATGTCTATATTTCAGTGCTTATACTTATATTATATTTTATGTACAGATAGAAGATATATTTATGTTTTATATTATGTAGAGACAATGAGGAAAAGGAAGGTTCATTTAAACCTTTATATATTTCCTCTCTATTCATTTCACTAAATTATCTTGGCTTTTTTCACTAAATTGCTTTTCTCCTCTTTACAAGCTTAACGTCATGAAAATCTACTCTATAAATATGTGGATGAGGATAAATTAAA
>JXPH01019143.1:0-14970 GCA_001014845.1 Mochlonyx cinctipes
AAAAAAAAAGTTAAAGTAAAAATATTTGCTAATTCAGCACTGCATATAAGATTTTCCTGGGAATCGAATGCTTCATGATCCCTCACCAACTAAACTTTTGTCACTTATATATCACTTTTCTTCGTGATATTTGTTATAAAATCTTGTGTCTAGTCACTCTGAAAAATGTTAATGTTCCAGACATTGCATAAAAATGGGAGGAGAACACAGAAAATTAAAAATACTGGAGTTTTCAGATACACAAACAATTTGAAATACTGAAACTTTTAGATATTGTATCTAAAAATTTTTGCAAGCCGTACACTCTATAATTATTAGTTAAAATTACTAAAAATAATTGTTAATAAATCAGTAATACCTATCCTGTTAACTGAAATCAATAGTTCGGAACACAAATTTTATTCAAAACACGTAAATACAATATTTAGTTCACCTATCTATCCAATGTAAATCAATCTAAGTTTTTAAATAATTTATCTAAAATTTTCAGTTAAAGGTGAAGTTAGATCAAAGCAGTGAACTACTAAAATCAGTGGGTGAGGTTTTGTTCTGTTTTCAGATAAATGATCTTATTGACAGTTTCCAAAATTTTCTGTGTAACACATCTAAAAAATTTTATAAGCACTACATTCTAATTATCAGTTAAAATTACTAAAACTAATATTTAATAAATCTCAAAAAACAGTAATATACTGTTACCTGAAATCAATAGTTTGGAACACAATTTTCACCTATCTATCCAATGCACATCAATTACCTATAAAGACTAATTTTCAGATAATTTTTCTAAAATTTTTAGTTAAAGGCGTTTAACTGAAATTTTAGATCAAAGCAGTGAAATAATAAAATCAGTGGGTGAGGTTTGGTTCTGTTTTCAGATAAATGATCTTATTTTCAGTTTCCAAAATTTTCTGTGAATGTGGTCTAAATCGAGTTAGAGAGCTTCTGGAGGGATACCATCAACGCCAATAGCTTTTCCAGGTCTTGATATTAGTCCTCGTATCAATGTTGACGGGTGCTGAAGTCGAATTTTGCTGGTTCGCAGAAAATTCAAAATACTGATTGTTTTAGATAATGTATCTGAAAAAATGTGTAAATGTGTAATGTATATTCTAATTATATAGTTAAAATTACTAAAAATAATAGTTAATAGATCTTATAAAACCAGTAATATACAGTCAACTGAAGTCAGTAGTTAGGAACACGCTTTCTATTCGATTCACGTAACTACAACTTTCAGTTTACCTATCTAATTATTCTAATTTTTTTTAGATCATTGTCTAAAATTCTCAGATAAAAGCTGTGAACTGAAACATAGATCAAAGCAGTGGGTGAAGTTTTATTTTGTTTTTAGATAAATGACCTTATTTCCAGTTTCCAAAGTTTTGTGTGTTGTAATGGGGCTACTCTGAATCCTTTGTATCCTTATTGAAGCACTTCAACGAAGTTGCTAATAGCTACTCGAAGTATAAGTAGGGCAGATTTTAGATAGAAAACATATGCAAATTAAAAATTTAACGCAATTTTTGTGTGATAATTACAAAAACTGGTCATCACTGACTGTGTGTCCATCATTCCCTTTGGTTGCTCTATATTAGGCTATTTTACTACGTATAATATATATTTTTATTCAACTGATAAAAAGGAAACTTTCCCTTATTTTATTACTTCTACTCCACCATCAGTTCCATCCATTTTACAATGATTGCTTCAAGAAAATTAAGTATTCTTCGAGGTATTCTTCCTTCATTCCATTGCAGCTGTCATCCAGAATTATGCAGGCCAGCATTTAACGCTTATGTTTTTTTTATTCGATGTGTATAGTGATATTTTTAATGTTATTACTCCACTCACATGTAATTGAAATGAATTTACATATATTATATTATATGATATGATGGGATGCAGATATGAAAACTGTTTGCTTTAAAATAAAATAAAATAAAATAAAAGAGTTATTGGACTTTTGGAAATGCTGTTGGGGTGGCTGTTTTCTCTGTTACTTTTGGTTTATTTGGTTTTTTGTGTGTTTTATTTTTGGTTTTGGTGGCCCCTATATTTTCCCAATTTTGAAGCATTGCTATACTGCACTGTACGTATAAATAAGCTTTATATGCGATGTATGGGTTACCAAGCTTTGTAATTTAATTGCAGAAATATTTATTATTATTTTTAATCATTAAACTTAGGTTTTTGACTTGGTGGTGGTTGACAGAAGAAATTAACATAAAGTTCATTGAGTCACGAGTACACCGTTACAGTGACAATTCTGGCCAACATTGAATCCACTGGTGCAAAAACATAGTGTAGCTCATGAGTGATATGTACCCTAATTTTTTCATGGCCAGTACCATGAGAAGGTGTGATTAGAGATTTAGAAATCAGTCGACACATAGAAGAACGAGTTTACATTTGCAACTGTATGTTGAGAGATGTAAGGTACAAAAGAAACTGAAGTGCTGCTGTTGGTGATCCTATCACACCAATAATTCTAACACATCCAAATTTTTCTTTTTGCCACCACATTAAACAAACATATGTCAAAATTGACCTGGTGACCGTTGTGTAAAGCCAATAAATAATATTGGGTTTTAAACCCAATGACTCTTCTGCTTTGCAAACTTTCAAAATATGGTTATCTGAATGATTCCTAGAAATTTAAATTCAGCCACTTTCTATATATACTTATGTTTCAAAGGACCACATCCTTCAATAATCTTACGTCTTGTTAAAAGAACAACTTTGATTTCATCTGGATTAACCACTTGTGCCCACTTTATGGCATCAATTTTCAATATAACCGTATTCTGTCGAAAATATGTAAAATAAATTTTATAACTAAAAAATCATCGGCATATCCAATGACCAGGAACTAGAGGCCATCAAGCCTATACAGGCAGTTCATTGACTGCACTAAAATCTAGAAGAGAGGTGATAAAACTTTTAACCGGCATCATGTTGATTATGGTTCCCCTAAGCCCATCAAAAAGAGTACATTGACTCAACATGTTCACAATCCTACAAGATCAGCATCAATGCCATGGTTATAGCAGCATAGGACGTACTATCAAATGCTCCCTCCACATCCAGAAAAGCACATGACACATCTTATCAATTTCAAAAGCTTTTTCAATGATGGAAATTAGTTAAGTGCAATGCTGTTTTTGTGGAATTTCTCATGTGATAGGCGTGCTGCATGGGATAGCTAAACAGGGCATTATTTTGAATATAATAATCTATCAGTCTCTCCAATGTTTTGAGTAAAAATGATTTGACACTGAAAGGCCTAAAACTTTTTGGTTGGCTATAGTCAGGTGTCCCTGGCTTGGGTATAAAACTAATTTAACTGCCTGTCAACACTTTGGAATGTCAAACTGGCAGACATGACGTCTCTCAAAGGTTTCCAAATAATTTTGTTTGCCATTTTTGACACAAGGCCCAGCAAACATAAATGGTTTGAAACTATCAATGGCTCAGATAATGTTACGCTCAGTTACAACATTCGGAAGTTTGGAACTCGAAGTTCTGCAGCAGAGTAAACTATTGATAAAGACTCAAGAGGTCAATGCAATCCATGAAAACGAGTCTCTAGCAAACAACATAGAACACCAGTTTCATAAGCCGCAAACACGCCGCTCAGACATCTGAACACTTAAGACTTTCATTGCAATTGTTATCTCGCTTATGCCAGTTCCGTTGTTGTGGTGCTGATGCTGAAACTGGGTTTCACATTCTCCTCAGGCGAAGACTTTTTGGTGACTTTAATATTTATTAGTGCTAATTGTTTTCGTATCATTGATGTCAAGGTTATCTATAAATTTCTGATGAATTATAATTTGCCAAATTAATTTGTAATTCTCTATTTAGTTCTATTTACTAATTTTGTTTCAACTTTTAGTTTTGTTTCAGTTTTTGTATAAATTTATTTTTAGGCTTTTCACAGGGGTTGANCAAGGTTATCTATAAATTTCTGATGAATTATAATTTGCCAAATTAATTTGTAATTCTCTATTTAGTTCTATTTACTAATTTTGTTTCAACTTTTAGTTTTGTTTCAGTTTTTGTATAAATTTATTTTTAGGCTTTTCACAGGGGTTGAGCCCGCCTTGAGTTGTTCGTGCGAGAAGCAGTACAAATTCCTACTGTACACTCCACCCCCACGAATCCATCCAACCATCGATGTCAGTTTCAGCGGTGCCGGATCCAGACATTTGCTCAATATTAAATCTGGATTATTTCACCCAGATTTTAAGGTAGGCCTTCCAAATTTGTACTTAAGGTATTCGTGATTTGTTTCACGAATACCTTAAGTACAAATTTGGAACGCTTTAGTATTTAGTATAAATGTGAAATTAAATACTGAGCAAATGTCTGGATCTGGCACCGCTGGCCAATTTCATGACTTGTAAAACTTTTTTAGCATCCTGTTCCACCCGGGATGGTTGGACTTGGGTTTATGAACCCTGACTGGCAACGTTGTCTCAAAAGATGCCGATATGACTTCAAACAACCGTGTTGCAGCGTCCTCTAGCTCATGACAATTTGTAATGTTCTTGTTCTTGTACTAACATGTTATTTTTTCTGCGGGTATAGCCTCAAAAATTTATCCTAGTTAGTTTTATTGGGGTTCTTGTATAACATCGGATCTAGTGGATCGCTCGACAACTGAAATTGGATAATGTATAATGATTTGAGAATAAGTATGCTTTGTTCACTTGATTTGGACAATAAAACCAACAATTGGCGAGTCGAGTAATTTCTCTAGACACTCGTCAATTGCTGATAAAGCCTGATTTCGATCACCTCTTCTTTGATGCGCTACCTTCACAACGCAAAAATTCCTTGCTGCTCTTTTGGGCGAAATTGAGTTAGATGCAGTACAAATCTCACTAATACGCATCTTGTAGTGGAATTTAATTGGTGGAAGTTGTAGAAATCAACCCAAAATTTTCAATTTTATCTAGACTTTTCTCGAAATGTCAAAAAGCGCTGTTTGGTATTTTTGTATTCTGACGGCAGTACACTGCGAAATGGGGTATTAGATATATGAAATACCATAAATAATCTCCACAGTCCAAAAATTGGTTTTAAGCGGCCAAAAATTAAATTTTGAGTGACCGAAAATTAAATTTGAGCAGCCATAAACTACCACCACTGTGTTTTCCGGTCCCCAGCCTGGGTTCTGTAGCATAATCAATCCAGCAATATCTAGACCATGGTGATAGGTATAGCCTGGATATTGCTGGGTTGATTATGCGNCCCAGCCTGGGTTCTGTAGCATAATCAATCCAGCAATATCTAGACCATGGTGATAGGTATAGCCTGGATATTGCTGGGTTGATTATGCGAAAGAGCCCAGGTTAAATTTTTTGGCCCTTTATTTTAAATTTTTGATGCTCAAATTTGATTTGAGACCGCTCAAAATCAAGTTTTGGCTAGCCACTTTTAATTTTTGACTGCTCAAAGTTTTGAGAGCTTTTTATCTTTTAAACAAACTGAACAATGATACTCTGCTCACGATGAATGACATCTCTATGAGTTTTTGAGGTAATTCTTTGTTCGAAGTAACCCCACTTTCTCTTACTGTCAAATGCTTGCTTAAAATTAATAATTGAATAGAGAGTGGTAGCTGCATCTCTGCTCAGAGATGATTCTAATGGTGTTGATCATGCAGTTTTTTGAGTTCGTTAATGCGGTTCCAGCACAGGAGATACGACTGGGTACGATTATTGATATGATTTTGGTGATCGTGTTAATTTGTGGTATTTCTGCTCCGTTTTCGTCAATTTTATGGTAAGGCCTTCTATACAATTTTTAGGAAAACATGGTCTGAATAATTGACCAAATAACTAATTTTCCATAGAAAAACAGCAAATAAAGAATTCTCCCGGTAATAAAAAATTAAATCTGGCTCCAGCTGTTATTTTCACACATTGAGACATCCCAGCCACCAGCTCCCAATTCCTGAAAATATATCACAATAAAACAACATCAAAAGCTGAAAAACCTTTTTGAAAATCTTTTTTCTCTTCACCAAAACACTTATTAACAGATCGATTTACTAATTCTATAGCATTAAAATTGTATATTATTTCCAATCTATACATATTTTCTCTAACATACACCTTGAAAATAAAAAATCGTTATGTAAAATACCTACATCGATTGTCTCTTTATTCTATATAGTATAGTGTAGTATGTACTAAAAAATAACATATTATTATTACATATTATGCATTTGTATTATATTCCACCTTTTTTCATTGTATGCATCATCGTTGTGTACTGGAGTTATCTTCTGGGTATCTCTTTTGCTTTTATTTTACCTTCTTCTTGCGTTAACCACATTTTATGAAATCAGTCAGGTGCGAGGCACCAAATCGAGCGGACGTTTTTTCTCTCTCCCTTAGCGAGGACGAAAATATTCTTTGGTTTTCTAGTTACTTATTTTTGATAATCAATTTAAAATCTTAAGTTTTATCAATCGGTGTTCGGAATAAAGTGATTTCGTCTTTTGGAAAATCAAAAATAAAATATTAAAGTGATGTTACGTGAATTTAAAGGATTATGTTATGTGGATCTAAGATAAACATTTAAGGATAAAATAACAAAATTGTGAATTTGATTTTGTAGAAATAAAAATACAAAAGGACATTAAAAAGGTGAGCAAAAATGTGTTGAATAAAACATAAGTTTTTAATATCAAGTTGCAATTAATTTCATCATTCATGTCATTCTAATCAATAAATTATTGAAAAACTATTTATGCAAACTAACGACCAACATACAAAATCTCTACTCAATAATTATGGTTTTAGTTTTACGTAACAATAATAAGTTTATAATTATAGTTTTGGATAGGAAAATTGTGGAAAGCTTTTAAAATACGTTCTGTTTGTTGATATTTGCTGTCGTCGACGTCAACGCCCGGTGTTTTGTTTGATAGCTGGGGGAATTATTTAATTTTTTAGTACTATCAAATAGAAAATTGATTTTATAATTGCTGTTTTCATGTATAATGAGTGATGATGAGTGATTGAAAACTAAAATTGAGTGAAAGTGCACTGTAGGTAATTGATTTTAAAAATTGAGAATAGACAGTTTGAAAACAGACCAGAATCAATTTTCTCAAAGGATCTAAAAACTGAAAAAATCTGTTATTCTTCTCATTTTATACTGATAAAATTACTAGAAATGGTGAAAAATGTAGTTTCTTTCGCAATAAATTATCGGTAAGGCCCTGCAAGGCTGCTAGAACTTGAATTTTTGGAAAAGAGCCCAATAGGAGTTCCTAATTTGGCTTTTTCATTTCAAATCGACTCAAAATTCCTTTAAAACAGAATTCAATTGTAAATGAGAACAAAAACATTAAAAAATGGTTGTCACTGAAACCCCTAGAGATACCCGCTTCAAAAGAAATTTGCACGTCCGTGAAAACCATTCTGGCCGAACCTAAATCAATCTAGAGAACCTACATAAATATTAGAAGTCAAATGTATCCGATATAGCCTACATCGCTATGGAGTGATGCAAAAATGGCATAATTGGTCAAAATGCAATTAAATTTTTTTTAAAACAAACCTCCTAAAATGTATACACATGATTTTTTGGGAATTTAAATCGTCAGGGTGAACAACAATATCCAAAAGCTGGCCATGGCAAGTCCAATTGACTTGTAACAATAGTGTCCTTTGCAACAATGTTTCTGATCAGTGAATATGTTTGCTTCGATAAAATCTGGATGTTGCAACATGGTCAAAATGGTTATGTAACAAAGCATCTGGGTTGCTTGTCCAAAGTCAACAGATTTTAGTACACAGTGCAAATGAATGAAAACTCACTCCAATTTACAGCCCTTATGTAAGAGTAAAATAATTACTTTGCCTTAATATAGGCTATTTCTCCATATAAGGGTAAATTTCCCTGTGAATCAAGGTATCCAGAATTATAATCGAAATACTAGTAAATTTACTTTTATTTTTTACTGTGTAATCATAGTAAGTAGAACTTAATTTTTATAAATCAGCTAAATGGTTTTGTAGATATGCCATCTAATTTGCTGCCTAATTAGAAATTTCTATCCCCAAATGTTCGTGTGAATTGAAAAGCTTAGTTGGAATCTCTAAAAATCATACAATTTGAACACCTTAACTTCAGGACTATCATAATTAATATAATATATCATGAAAAATCTGTATATTTTAACCTTTTAGTGTCCAGGATCACCTTTAGGCTACGGTTCTGGGCTGATATAACGGCCAAGACTTTAGTTATGTTGTTTTCGGGGGGAACAGTTTGAACTTTCACTTATATTAACGCTAGGTAGTCACCAATTTCTATAGCTCAGCGTTAGAGTACTGGCGTTGAAGCTAGGTTATAGTGCGAGAAATTTTGTGTTCTAATCTCACTCATGACAAAAAATGTCATTTATAAAATCTTTTTAATTTATGTAAATAAATTTCCGGAATTTCGCAGTCTTGAAGACTGGCACAATAGTTACCAGTCTTCAGGAGCACTATTTCCATTCTACGTTTTGAAATTTTGTAAACTTACTTCAAATTTTTACTATTGCCTACCTTTGGTCCTATTGTTGCTCCGGTTGTTAATTTGATGTAGGATCTGAATTCCAATGTTGACGAAGATATGTTTCAAATTTCAGGAGTTTATTAAGTAAATGTAGTACTTTCCGCGCTATTACAGAATGTCTGGTATTTGGAAGCACCAATAATCGATAGTGCTACACTTAATTTCAGATAGAAACTATTTCAACTAAATGTCTGGTAGCTCTAGGCCCTGTAGACCGATTTGGTCCATCTTCAATCCCCTCCGCGGTGTAACCAAGAAGGTGATTCATGCGAAGTTCCATCAAAATCGCTACATGCATACATATCAGTTTTTTTTTAAATGGTCAATTTGTGTTCAGGGATGTCTGCACCATGCTTAAAATACCATTTTAAAAATGCAGGCAAATTTTTGGTTCTAATGTCTCTCCAATACATTACTTCGATTATAGCGGGGTCGGTCAAACAAATGACAAAAATTAGGGCTTACCACAATCTACGGTGGCCTACAATAGTCAACGACAGTTTACTAATTAAAAAAAAAATTAACGTGTTTAACGGGTTCAACCAAATACTTAAATATATAAATACATCCTACTCACTAACGCCATCTGAATCATTTGGACCAAGTTTCACTAGAAACGTGGACCGTCTTGTTTATTGACAGGGCTAAATTTCAAAAATGTACATGTCAAATTCGTGAAACTAAAATTGTCAATTTTTAAAACCAGTTTTAAGTTGCTTATACACAATAAACGTTAACATCTAGGTATGTTTTCAGCTTAAAATCATTATACGGAGTTAAAGCACAAGCAAAAAATCAATTTATTTTCAACAAAAAGCTTCTTGTTGAAAATAGCCTAAATAAAATTCAAAATATTCTAGTGTGAAACAGATATTTTTAGTAGGTGGTCCGATTGCCGACAGATGTAGCAGAAGCTCCTGATACGTTTTTGGCTCGAAGTGAATACGGTACGAAAGGTGTATGCAGTTAAACCACTTAAATTTCCAAAAAGCTTCCTGAAATTTGAAATTTGCACACACTATCAAAATTTGCAACACAAAACAAAAATTTGGTACTCAAAATCAAGAATATGGTACACATCATTAAATATTTTGGTACACATTCTTCAAAATTTGTAATGGTTTTTTGGAGCACATTTATAAACTTTTTGGTACCGTTTTACATGTTTTTGGTACACATTATTCAATTTCGATGATGCATTTACAGGGCACATTGGGTTCTGATATACTAACAGAACTTTGTAACTATAAATTGGTTATTTTCCGATATTCGAGGGCCTACGTAAAAATACACTTATTTGGTGTATCTAGAAGTTGAATTTGGTATATACACAGTAAAAAACGTAGGAAACCACAAAGTGGATTGTGTAGCTTTTCATCATATTTATTCTACACCATGTGATAGAAACTAGATTTAGACTTCAACAAAGATGATATGTGCAAATTTTGAAGAGGATCGGAAGAGTGTTTACAGAGTTACAAGAAATTGTGGTAATTGGAAGCACCAGGAATGAATGATATTATCCCAAATTTAGCATAGGAACTGTTCTTGGATACTTACCAAAAGCTTATATTCCCGATTTGAGCTCATTTTGATCACTAGAGCTCGAGAACTCTCGAAGTTCCTGGTACACAGGAGCCCCCAGATGTTTTACTGAATCAATAACCTTTTCATCTATTGAATGATAGTGATGAAAAGTTAAAATTGTGATCCAATGGGTTGTCAAGACTCTGCAAAGTGGCAACCTTAAATCTAATCCTTTGCAGTGTTTTACGACTGTTAGGACTTCAAATTTTATTTATGTTAATACTTGTTGGGTATCTATTTCATTTGCCTCATCATTTTCCTCTAAGATGTGGGACATGAATTTTTCAGCTTGACCAAGAAATTCTAAATTCATATGCCATAAAAAGCTTATGCTGAGAATTTTAGCCGGTGGCTCGCTGATTCTGTTTCTTCTTTAAGCCCCTCAAATATTTCCATAATTGAGCCTAATTCTTCGTATGCAAACTAAAATGTTTTTCACCCAGGTGTATGCACGAAATACAACAAATTTCTCATCCCCTATCCAATCATAAATTTATGAAATATACGGAAAAAAATAAAATTTTCCCATAACCTACACTCAAAACTCAATGAAGTAATAAAAGGTTAAAATAAAATATTTTTTCTATACATAAATCGTGATTTTCCGATGATAAACGTAAAAATTTTTATTAATCAAATTAAAACGACATTATTCTCATCGTATCACACATTTTAATAATACAATAATTGAAAACATTAACAAATTAGATGATAATATCAGGAAAAGCAGGGAATTCAATTGCGTGTGATTAAATCAACAATATATTCATGTGGTGAATGTTTGAGTTTCAATTTAAGTTGAGGAGGGAAAAGCGGAAAAATAAATTATGTTCACACACTTTACCTCTATACATATCTTGTTTATTTGTTATTATATGTTTTATGTTTTTATTTTTAGGATGGCTCACTTATCGCCACCACCTTCACCCCCCGCTAGCAATTTAAGTTCACCCTTGGATGCTTCGAGCAGCATTATTCAGAGAGCTTCGGCTTTCAGCTCTGTTTTAGGACATAAATGGAATTCTAGAGGTTTGTTACAAAAATATTCTATTAGCATAAAATTTTTAAATTAAAAATATGAATCTTTACAGACCTTCAACTTCTCTACAACCCATTATTTTACTCAGGAGCAGCATTTTTGTGGCCCCAATTTCTATTACCTTCCCAACAACCTCCAATTACTCCAAATACAAATTTGAATAATACAAGAGATTACACTTTGACGCCTGAAAAAGATGAGCAAATCGGTAAGATCTCAATTCAAAAGAGTAAAATTCCGGGTATTTAAATTTATTTTTTTCTATTTTCCAGATGAAGATATGCCTCTAAACCTCTCCTTAAAACCATCAGCTTCAACTCCATCCCATAATAATAGATCAATATCACATTCAATCAACATTTGGTCACCAGCTAGCATGTGTGAAAAAGAAACAGTTCTTTCGGATGATCATCAAAGCAACATTGACATTGAAAACGACAATTCCGACGAAGAGCTTCAAAATGAACGGAAAGAGCAGTACCTCGATAACAAAAGCCGAATCCTCACCCAGTACAACAACCTGCTGATGAGCAGCAACAATAATCACGTGAATCGAAATCAATCACAGTATTCGGATTACATAAATTATAGTAAAATTAGTAAAGGGTATTTCACCCACCTGCAGCAGCAGCAAAAAAACTTAGAAATCTTAAGACAAAATCGTACAGATGTGTTTGTTATAAACAATAATAATAATAGTAATATAAACAATAATAACAATAGTGATAGTTTAGTTATAAAATCGGAAATGACGAGACCGGACTCGACGGCACAAAATGAATCCTACAGCAAAGACAGTGGCGACGATAAAAGGAGCGGACGAGTCTTTCAGGTGAGTTTTTATTTTTTAACTGTTTACCCAGTTGCTAATCCAAATAAATTTTTCTGATGACGAAACACGCATAATGAAATGTAGGTAACAAGAAAACAATTCAAAACTTTATGTACCCAAGTGTCTCCAAGTCGACACAATATTTTATGGTAATGAGGATGAGCAATGAAAAAAACCATCTCATTATCATTTTTATCAATGTTTTACAGAAATACGAAGAGACACTATTGTGATTCAAATTTTGATTTTAATATTTAGAACAGCAGGAAGTGCATTTGTTTGCTGGAGGTTCGTTAGCCCATCCGCATACATTTATTCTTACTTTTCTTATGAATAAATTATGATATTGATTTTAATCAAGTGCGACATGTTTCTTATGTAAACATATCATAGCCCATTCATTATTGTGTCAGTTATAAGTAGGATGGGAATATTGTGTAGAGGATAGGGTGGTTTATTATTATACTATTTCTTATTTAATTATGGAGGGAAAACGTCGAATGCAATTAAAATTACATTTAGAATAGCATTTTTGGAATGGGGAAAAGGATTTTGATGTGATTTTTTAATTATTTAAAAGCTTTCTATCGTATGTAAAAATGATGAAGACGCCTGGTTGTAAGTAAACTTAGAAAATTCTACTTTAACCTTTTGTGCCAATTCAGCAATATAAACAGTGAGTTCATCATTCGTTTATTTTTTACGAGTACCTATTCACCCTATTATTCATTAAAACTTGCGTACATAAAGCAATCTACCTTATCGACAATGGTGAAAATACGCAAGGTTAAATTTAACGCCACAGGTTGGATTTAAACCCATACCCTATGGTTGAAAGGGAGAAGCTCTACCGATGAAGTTGAGGCAATCTTTAACCAAAGGTCTTTATTCAATATGTAAAACTGTTTGAAATCTGCCAAATCAATAAGTTTGATGCCAACAACATTACCCAGTGTAGGTACTACTGTAGTAGACAGTTAAGGTTGACGAAGTTAACCAACTAGTCAATACATTTGGTACGTTAGCTTCATTCAGAATTTCGTTCAAACTGCAACTGAAATCATTGATAAGAGTCCAATAAACATGCTAAAATTGTTTTATTTGAAAATATGCTACGAATATTAAGAAAATCCAAAAAAGCACCATCATTGGGGGTGGACCCATCACTCCTTCGTCTATCGTAATTTTACTTAATTTATGAATGTAAATTATGTTCAATGCAAATTGGACCTATAATACCTCTGCCAGGCTCAAATAAAATTTGAAAATGTTAGCAATTTTTATAGAGTTCTGAAAAAAGAGCCCGTAAATACTATTTATTGAATCTTATTATTACAAACTTTTTTATCTTTGTTTTACGGAATACGTATTTGAATACAATTTACCTATTTTTTCCATAAATTTAACTAGTTCAATTAATTTAGGCCAAACCCAGCCGAAATTTCCTGACTCGTCAGATATATGACAGAAAATTCTGTTTGGCTGATTTTCAATTGGAATATTTTAATAAAATTTACCGATATTTTCCATTAATTTTTTAGTTAATTTGGGTCAAAACCAACCGAAATTATTTTACACGTCAGTTAAAATGCCAGAGAATTATGTTAAATTTACTGATTTTCCATTTGAATATTTTAATTAAATTTACCGATTCTTTCTATAAATTTAACTGAATGTTTCAGTTAATTTGGGTCAAACTTAACCAAAATAAACTGATTCGTCCAGCCATAATGACAGAAAATTATGTTAAATTGACTGGATACTGCAGGAAATTTGAATGATGATTCAGTAATTTATACTGATTTTTTCCATTAAAAATTGCAAGAAAACATTATGTTATATGACCGTGTACTAAAATGGTACTTTTCAAAAAGAAAATAAAAAGAAAAAGAAACAGAATCAGTAAAATTTCTAAAATCATCCACTAAATTTGGCAGAGTTATCTGTAATTTTATTAACTAGATTTCAGTTATTTTCGTTGGTTTTGACCAAAATTAACTAAACAATACAGTTAAAGTTACGGATAAAATCGGTGTTTTATTATAATATTCCTTTAAAAATTCATCAAAATTCAGTATTAAATGTAATACCTTTAAAGGTTTCAGTAAATAATATTTATGGGAGTTTTTTGTCGTCCACTTTTTTCAGTTATATATAATATACGAAATGATTGGAATGCAGGCAGGATTCATTTGAAATCCAAAGACCTCTTCATTGAATTTTCCTAAAGTCGTGATTATAAGAATTTCCAATGAATTTTGAAAAAAATATTTCTAGTTTCTGAAGACGTAAGAAAATACCCAATTTGATATTTGTCTTCTGAGTCCAAAAACACCCACCGAAAATTTTGGCAAAATAATTGAGTCTGAAATATATCCACAACAAAAATGACAGAAAAAATCAAAAAACTTTCAAATCCTATGAATTTAATCGGATTTTCAATAAATTTGACAAACTTCATAGGATGTTAAATGGATTTGATTGGATATTCAATACACACTTTTTCTCAAATCAAAACTCCGGTTAACCGACATTATTGCATCCAAAATTTTCGGTTTAAAATTCGGATAGCTTTTAGAGTTAAAGGAAAAATTTGGTTTTTCATGTATTCGTGATGCAATGAAAGTACTTTTTCCTGGGTTTCTGAAGAGATTTGAACCAAAGATCTGTAGATTACTTGTCTGTAGGACAAAGGGTGCAATGTGTGCAATAACATTAATTTTACTGTATCCTAATCACTAAAAAGATTCTTCGAAAAAAGTGCATTATGTTGGGTTTTTCGATTATCGGCAAAAAATAACTTTCTTTAACTAAAATTCAAAATAAATTTAAGATGTATCTATAATAATATCATGACGACCGGGTGATTGAGTGGTTAGCACGCTAGCCTCACATCCACTAGGTTCCGGGTTCGATTCCCGTAGAT
>JXPH01019151.1:1081-12106 GCA_001014845.1 Mochlonyx cinctipes
TTTTAACCCGAAAAAAGAGATAAAATAACTTCAAAAAGGGATAAAATATCTCTTAAAAAAAGTTAAAAACTAAATCGTATTTAAAAGTTTTATAAACTTTTAATTTGGGTTGTTTTATCTTTGGCGGCGAGTTTCAACGTATGAACTTCGTTTTTTGGATATTTAAACCCTTTCCAAAAGTTGTTTCTAATGAGTGTGTACGTGAAAAGCACGCGTTAAACGTGAAATTTCACTTTCAGTTTTCAAACAGGTCAATTTTCTTGATAATTTTTAGTTATGGTTACAGGAGGGCAGAGATAAACCATACAGTTAAATTCAAGTTTTTTGATATACTACCCAGATGGCGAAAGAAAAGAAAATTGTCTGAGATTGCCTAGCAAGAAAAAAGTAATTTTTAACTTCCCCCATTCTGTACAATAATAAGTAATGTATAATTTTAATTCAATTTGAAAATGAAAATGAAAATACCTAATAAAAAGGCTACATAATCATTTTAGGAAATGTTTAATTGAAACAAGTTATGAAACGGTCAGACTGTTTGCTATTCATGTTGAAAACATTAAAATTATAAAAGCAAAATCGTGAACGACCTTGACCTTTTTCTGCATTTACATTATTTTTTTATATTCAGAGGCGGTATTGAGCGCATTGTCACGCGTATTGAGAGAGGATTGGCGCAAGAGTTTAGATTTGTCGACAAACATAATTTACATATTCTTCTGCTTCTCAACCTACACAAATTTCCACCCAGTCATTGTGCAATACAAGGTAATCGTTTGCACTTACTCATTGAATTTAATTATAGCTAAAACAAAATTATCTCGCATTAATTGTAGATCGGTTCACTATGCATGGATGTAATTGATTATGAATTGAAGCGTTATGATCACATGAAAACAGATTTGGAATCGAGAAAAAATGATAAAACTAAAGAGAAGGAAATTAACAAGAGTGCCGAGTATTTGGACACTATTGTGGATCAGGAAAAGCCGAAAGAGGTTGTTATTATCTGAAATAATAAACTTTTTCACTAAATTTAAGTATTTATTAGATGGAACCACCGCGTCGACGTATTCCGGAGCTGAAACAACGACCGAAATCAGGAAATTGGTCCAGCTACCACGGAAACATGTCTTCTTCCCTAATTAAAGCACATTCAATGAACAATAGCTATCACGAGCAGCTGTCCAAAGAAACAACAGCATCGAACGATAGCTTGAATCAATCATCAGAAACCGAAAAAAGTGATCCAAAGAAGCCGAAAGATGACTACGAGAAAATTAGTAAACAATTCAAAATATTCTCAAAGAAGCAGGAGCAACTCTTACGAGTCGCCTTCTATTTGCTCTTAAACATTGCCGAGAATGTGAAATTGGAGGAGAAAATGAGAAAGAAAAATATTGTGAAAATGCTGTTGAAGGCGTTGGAGCGGCAGAATTTTGATCTGCTCGTTCTAGTCGTGACATTCCTCAAGAAACTCTCTATAGTCAGGGATAATAAGGACGAAATGTATGAGTTGAATATTGTAGAGAAATTGCCAAGATTGTTGCAAAGCCAAAAAGATTTAGTGCAGGTCACGTTGAAATTGCTCTTCAACTTGTCCTTCGATGGCAGAATGCGTGCGAAAATGATTCGTGTTGGATTTTTACCGAAACTCGTGACATTTTTGAGCGATGATAAGCATCACGAGATTGTCACCAAGATTCTGTATCACATGAGTATGGATGATAAGGTTAGTGTTCGTTGTTATCGCTTTTTATCATAATATTAATTCAAAATATTCTGTATACTACAGGTAAAATCAATGTTCACGTACACGGATTGTATTCCCGTGGTGACAGATATGCTCCTTTTGAATTTGAATCAAAAGTCTGACGCCGATTTAATTGCTGTGGGAATAAATCTGGCGTTGAATAAAAGGAATGCGGCTTTGATGATTGAGAATAATCGCTTGCACAGCCTAATGTCAAGAGCCTTCAAGTATCAGGACACTTTGATGATGAAAATGATTAGAAATATTTCGCATCATGAGCCGTTGAGGATGCATTTTGTTGTAAGCCATCAAGATTCTGTACTGTGAAATGTTAGATTAACTTGTTTTATTTTGCAGGATTTTGTTGGAGATTTAGCAAAAGTGCTAACAGAATGTGAAGAAGAAGACTTTTCAGTTGAATGTCTTGGAATTTTGGGAAATTTGTCGCTGCCAGATTTAGATTATTCACAAATTATTCATAATTTCAGCCTTATTCCGTGGATTAGGAATATGCTTGTACCAGGTAAGTTTTTACTATCACATTGTCCACCGTAAGTTACCGAGAAAATATTTTTTAAAAAATCTATGATTTTCCATAAATTCTGAAAAAATCTTTACGATTTTCATGAGATACCTACTACGAAAATGTGAATGTGATACAAGATTTTACTTGTAAGTTTTTGAAAAATGTATTAATTTCGCTTAATTTGCTTATATTATTATTATTATCTTTATTGTATTTTTAAGAATTTAAATATTCTTTTGGTAATAGATTAATTAACGATGACGTTAAAAGCCTCAAAATCCTCAGAACAAAGATGGTGACTTGAACGAACTTTTAAAAAATAATACAATAAAAATCTTGACTGTCAAAATTTTCCACCAAAGCAAGTCTGGTTTTTTGCCGGGTTAATTATTCTATATATTAGTTAACGATGACGTCAAAAACGTCAAAAACCTCTGGACAAAGATGGCGATTTGAACGACCCTTCAAAAAAGAATGCAACGAAAATCTTGACTGTCAAAATTTTCAACCAAAAGAAGTCGGTTTATTCCCCAAGTTAATTACTCTATAGAGTAATTAATCCGGCAAAAAACCCAACTTTCTTTGGTTGAAAATCTTGACAGTCAAGACTTTTACTGTATTGTTTTGTAAAGGTTCGTTCAAATCGCCATCTTTGTCCTGAGGTTTTTTGAAGCTTTTGACTTCATCGTTAATTACTCTATACACTTACATTTTAAAAGGGATCGGACCAGTAGGCCAACACTTTCAGGCCTAAACGTACATTAGAAGATCAAAAGGTACATTAGGTCAAAACGTACATTAGGCCAACATCGTACTTTAGGCCAGCAGTACGTTAGGCCAAACGTACATTTTCTTTTCTTTTTCTAATCGTCCGTCACTTACTTGTATCATCTATAAACAGCGATCTCCAGCGTATTTCTACCTGGCCCAAAAACAATGGGCTTATACTCAACACCGCCAAGTCGATAGCCTTGATACTTGATCGTATGCGCCGTTCCGTTTCTTGTCCGCCCATAATTACGAATGGGAATGAGATTTAATATGTATCGACGGTCAAGCATCTTGATGTAATATTCGATCAAAAAATGTATTGAAATTCGCACGTCCTTCTTTATGAGAAAAAATCTATAACTGCCTACGTAGTCTACGTCTCAGTTCATATTTTCTTCCGACTAAAACTCGATTGAAATTGTTTCAGTCCCTAATTTTACCTCATATAATGTACTGTGAAATAATTTACCTAAATGTAAACCAAGCTTCCTTAAATAAGCTCAAAGTGGCGATATGTTTACGGACTTGGACGTTATGATCACGTCACCCATCTCCAATCGTCTCTTATCGGATGTCCTTTCCGTAACTTCTATCTATATCGCTGCTGTTTGTTTCTTGGCACACTTTTGAAGTCTGACGGCCAGATGCACCAACACCAATTACATTNTCTCCAATCGTCTCTTATCGGATGTCCTTTCCGTAACTTCTATCTATATCGCTGCTNCTTGTCAGTTTTCATATGGGATTTACGTTCGTGTCAATGTAATTGGTGTTGGTGCATATACGTGTGATACTCCCAGCTACTTGTGGGATAAGTTAAAATTTCTTGACTCTCAGAGACGTAGACATATTGTTGTCCCAACTAATAGAAATACCCACTTCAATGGTACATTTTTCGTCTGTGGTGTATCTTGCTGGAACCATTTACCGAGTTCCTTGAGAACTACACGTTTTGAAACGTAAGCTATTTTTTATGCTAGACAGTGACAGAGCAATTATAGATACACATACATATAGTCATATTTTCGTGGTAGCTGATGAAAATTCTAAAGGTAGGCAATTTTGTTAATTACTTTTTTTACCACCATTCCAGGAAAATACAAGGACGATTTAGTTCTAGAAACTGTCGTGTTTCTCGGAACATGCGCCTCAGACGAATCATGTGCAATGCTGTTGTGCAAAGCAGACGTAATACTATCTCTGATTGAGCTATTAAAAGCGAAGCAAGAAGACGACGAGATGGTTCTGCAAATTGTTTTCGTTTTCCAGCAGGTTTTGAAGAACGAAAGCACTAGAGTTTATATGATTAAAGAGACAGAATCTCCTGCCTATTTAATCGATTTAATGCACGATAAGAATAGTGAAATAAGAAAGGTTTGCGACTATTGTTTAGACATAATCGCAATTTCGGATAACGAATGGGCATCTAGGATTAAGTTAGAAAAGTTTCGCAACCACAATTCGCAGTGGTTGAGCATGGTGGAGACGCAAGAGGACAACGATGAAACACAAGATTACGGACACATTGAAGAGGATGAGGCTGAATTACCAGCGTATTTGACTTCGGACTATTTGGATCAGTGCATGTTGTACCAGTCCGGAGATTCGAACGATGATATAGAGAGTAATAATCGTTCAGCCTCAGCCATGTCAAATTATAGCCGCCCAATGAGCCGCTATAGTCGAGATTTTGAAGATTTTGAAGTGATGGCGGCAAGTTGAAGAGTGGAGCAAGCGGGATTTATTGATATGTAAATAGGCAATTATTTATCAAACTATTATAGTAATTAACTAAAGACCTGCAATTAAAACGCTTTAAAGTGTGCTTTTAACTGAAAATAAATACAGAGAATATTTTAGCTTTGAAGAAAAAAGATAATATAGTGAATTAAAAATGCTTTATTCTTATTATAGCATTAATTTTAAAAGCACGTGCTCTTGAAATATAAGGGACACCCTTTCCAACTCAAGATTTTTTAAAGAAAAAACACCCGGTTTAAAATTTTGTGTTTCATCGTTCATTTTTCATTCTAGTCTCCATATTTTTTGTGATATTTATATATTTTATATTATTGTGAATTAATGAAATTACGAGAAAATAAAAGTAATGAATTGAATTAAAAACATAGAGTTTCTTATTCGGAGAATCCTTCTTAAAGTCTTTCATTATTACAAACTATTTTAACCCCTGTCAAGCTTAGATTGAAGGTAATAAACTCACCTGATCAGGCCGAATTTGGGCGAACTACACAATTAATTCAGAAAATATGAAAAAATGATGTAATTTGACGAGTAGGATGGGGTTTGATAGGGGTTTTAGCCACCATATGATGGGATTGTTGTGGAGCGGAGAAAAATATATTTTACTTTTTAATGGATTTCTAAAGAAAACCATGTAAATTTCAAAGTTTTTTATAAATATTTTTATTTGATACTTTTTAGTCTGTTCGATTCGTAGCAGTCAGGATCAAAATTGTCTCGGACTTTTTCAAATTAATTTTCCTCCGCAAGAAATTTTTTTTGTATCCTAAAATCTCATTTTTATTTTGATAACTATCGTAAATTATCCAATGCCCAGTGAGGCCGAAGACTAAATAAACGACACTTCTGGTAAACTTCGTATTATTTGGGATGACATTCGGAACACTTCTTGTCACCTTCGGCACACTTCGGATAAAATTCGGAACATTTCGGGTGACCTTCGGAACACTAGCTCATCTTTGGAACACTTCGGATCACCTTCGGCACACTTCGGATGACATTCAGAACACCTGGACACTTGCGGCACATTTTTATTTTTGTCCAAGGCCGTAATCAAAATGCCATCTCGTACCCTAAATTTTAGAAATTTTCTACACAGTGGCTCCTATGAGGAGAGAGAGAGAACCTAAAAGCCCTTAGCCACTTTTGTCTAATTTTAGTTTCGGTCCTTACCAAAATACCACAACGTGACCCAAGTTTCAGATTTTTAGAAAGTTTTTATGCANAGTAGGAATAAGTGAGGAAGCCGTTAGATTTTCCGTATAGAAGTACGCCTTTAAATTACAATTTGGACCCCAATTTTTGATTTTTATTAACTTTTAAAAAGCAATATTTTCAAAAATAAGGGTGAAAATTTTATTTTATATCCCCGCCCTGTCACTGATGTCTGCATTCAACTGTGGATGGATGGATTCGGGGGGTGTTGTGCAGTAGGAATTTGTACTGCCTCTCGCACGAAGGCCTCAAAGCGGGCCCATTGTACTCAACCCCGGTGAATAACCTGAAAAAAAAAGTTGTACAAAAACTGAAACAAAATAGATAGCTGAAACTAAATTAACAAATACCTACCTAGAACTAAATAGAGAATTTCAAATTAATTTGGCAAATTACAACTCATCAGAAACTTATAGATAACCTTAACATCAATGCTACGAAAACAGTTAGCACTAATGTTAAAGTCTCCAAAAAGTCTTCGTCTGAGGTTTGCAAAGTAGTCGCAATTGCAGAGAATGTGAAACGCATGTTTCAGCATCAGCACCACAAAAGCGGCAAAGAGTAGTTTGAACAATATATGCAAAGTGCTACATAAGGGGCCCTTTAGAGAACCTAAAAAACCTCTGGTGGACCTAAATGGTCTTTCTCGTCCATTTTCAGTTCTTGTCAATGTTCCTTATCAAAACATCAGACACCGTCGTAACCCAAATTTCAGAATTTTAGAAATTTTCTGTGTCCTTTAAGGGTCCGTGAACGACCTAAATGGCCACTTTCGCCTATTTTCAGTTTTGGTCGAAAGTCGTTCGGTCGAAAAGTCGTTCAGTCGAAGCCCATTCGATCGAACAGTTGTTTGGTCGAAAAATCGTACGTTCGAAACCCGTCTGATAGAATTTATTAGAAAAAAGGAAAACTTTTTGGGAAATCATTCAAATTTGTTAGAAATGGTTGTATAAAAGAGAAATTTCTTAGGGAATCATTTAAATCTGACCATTGACCAACCATGGCATTCTACCAATCGACCGTTTGATGACCACTTAATCGAACGACCGGCCACCTGAAGGCCGTCAGCCGAACGGCTGCCACCCGTCCAAGTTCCTTACCAAAACACCAGACCCTATTTAGATTATTAGAAATTTTCTATGCAAAGTGCTGCATAAGGGCCCCTCTAGAGAACCGAAAAGCCCTCTGTAGAACCTAAATGGCCACTTTCTTCCAATTTCAGATTTGGTCATAACCAAATTTTTAGAATTTTTGTACGCAAAATACCACTGACAAGTCTCAAAAAGACCCTCTGGTGTATATGAAAGTTCCCAGATTGTCCTTATGGACCGATTGGGGAAATTGTGATTAAATATTGTATTGTCATTGGAGATGAACATGTGTGCCAAGTTTGAAGAAAATCGGCTCGGTAGAAGTGGGTCAAAAATTGATTACTAGATTTGACCCAGACTGACAGACAAACAAACAGACAGGGCTGTTTAACTTGACCCCGTTTTTCTACTAGCTCCTATCTTCCCTAAGGATGTATCTAAATAAGTCACAGTTATACGCATTGTACGCAGCGGTACTAGATCCAGATATTTGCTCAATATTAAATCAGGATTATCTCACCCAGGTTTAACGATAAGCCTTCCAAATTTGTACTTTAGATAGTTGTTTCAAGAATACAAATATTTTGAATAAATGTGAAAGAATGATCTCAAAAAACGGTAGAGGTAACCCAAATTGATAATTGAGTAAATGTCTGAATCTGGCACCGCTGATTGTACGGGACCTTGGAATTAACGAATTTTTCAAAATAACATTTTCATCAAAATAGTTCCCACGATGTAAAAAATGTTAACCACAATTTGCCCAAATTTGTATGCCGCAAGTGTTGCGTAAATACTGCCGGTTTTTTCTTACGAAAAAACTTGGTAGTGTGGCCAAAAATAAATAACTGAAAAGATATTTCTGTTTGACACATTTTTACTAATTCAATGTAGCCACATTGTGGCAAACTGGAGACAAATGTGGTCTTTTTCACGAACAAAATCAAAGATTTCAGTTTTTGTTCCAAACTTAAAATTTTCTATGAAATTTTTGGCCACATAGTATCAAATACTTAAAATTGTGGCAAAACAATGCAAGGTGATTATAAAAAATTTGGAATAACCCAAATTTGCCAGAGTTTAAATTTTCGAGATAATATTCTGTCTTTAGATTAATTTTTATGGTTAAAAAAATCCTTATTAATCGTCAAAACTTTTATTTAAATCTTATCTACTAGATTATATGATGAGTAGGTACTCTATTGGAATAGTTTCATTTAGTCAAAATGTACATTCTTCTCCCGCCCTAAGGCTATACTTTTTGTCTCAACAAGCTCTGTTCAACCTGATCTGGAAGTTTTCGGTGACCAAGTAGTCGTCTTGGAACACTATTACCAAATTCACCTCAAATTCTGTAAATATATTTTAGAAAAAATAGTTTTATCAAAGAGTAGAGATGAGTACTCACCAACTTTAAAGTTTTTCGTAATTAGGGTTGGGCACGTAAATAGTCTTGGAAGAATCATGTAGATTGGAATCTGTACTTTTGGACAAACATTTCCATCCGCAATTTGAATATTTTGAATTTCAGTTGCTAGAAAAGTAGGTAACAGATATTATTAAATATGAAATAAACGAATTTGAAAAATTGTACCATCTCTAGAATAGCCCTCAGCACCTGAAAAAGCAAAAATAAATTAAACTTTTGATAAAATTTCATGAATTTAAAGAAAAAGAAATAAATTTTTTCAAGGCAAAACTTTCCAATTTACAAATTTCTTCTTTTTTGATGCTTATAAAAGTATGGGTTTTATCAGACCCCGGTGCCACCACAGCTTGGGTGCAGTGGTTCCCCGGTTTTTGAGATCCTTCTTTCACATTTACAATAAATATTTGTTTTAAGATAGCTATCTAAAGTACAAATTTGGAAAGCCTTAAAACCTGGTCCTGGATAATATTGAGCAAATGTCTGGATGTGGCACCACTGCAATCAATCTTATTGAGCAAAAAGTGGCAATTTTACTAAAGAATATGCTATAGATATCATTGAAAACTACAAACGGTGTTATTCGACCCTTTTGTTTCTGATCACACTCAAAAGCGGTGGCTTACCCCAAATTTGACCAATTTTTTGTTCTAAAACAAGAGTCGAATATATGACGCCGTTTGTAGTTTTCAATGATATCTACCATCTTCTTAAGTAAAATTGCCACTTTTTGCTCAATAAGATAGTGATTTGCCACCCAAGCCACTTGTAAGTCGTAAAGGTGGCACCAGGGTCCGATTTTTATTATTTGAATCTCAACCTTAATCTTCTAATCTAAATAAGTACTTACACCCACAAGTCTCTACTCGTACCAGCTGCACTTCAATTGATTTCACTGCGACTTCAGTGTGATGGACAGTTACTGTTCCTGTTAGTGGCTGAGTCACACAGAACTCCGTTGTTGCCATAGTGCCTGTGATTAAAAATCTTGGAATAGATATACGCTCCTTAGCAGTCTTCTGCAATGTCTCCGGACTTATCGAGAAATTTATCTCGGGCGTTGCTGGTTTTGAAATCGGTTTGTATTGGATTATAAACTGCTGGTTCTTTTGCACACTTTTGGCAAGAAAGCTTCGCTTAATTTCACATTTTAAAAGATATGTGATATTCACGAATACTCCATGATATGTCTCGTACAAGATTTTTGGATCTTTTGTACCAATCAATGGAAATTCGAATGGAAGCTCAGTAGTTCCAGCTAAAATTTTGCCAGAAGGCGCGAGGTCTATTTGATTGCTCAGAAGAGAAATTGGTTTAACAGAGTTGTAGAATGCTTCAAATATTCCAATGTTTTTGTTGCTTATCTGAAGATTCACTGTACCTTCCAGAGCCAGCGAAATTCCGTCATGTTTACAATCGGAGCTTGAAATAATTTGGACAATTCCTGTCACAGATTCCTATCAAAACAGCATGAAATTAATACATAATTAACAGAAAATTTAACCTACTCCTTCATAATATATTTTGTTTGCTCTTCGTAGTTTAATTTCAAGATTAATCGACATATTTCATAATGAAAGTAATTATTTGAAATCTAGAATACAGAATAAATCCCGCGGAATGATGTACGAGACCCGTTTCAAACCTGTTTCAAGCTATGTCCAGAAACCGGTATATCCTAATCTTAAGTTAATATTAAGTAATTATCGAAATAATCGTAGACTTCGGTCTTAATGTATAATAACACTTGTTGTTAAATCGAATATATAAAAAATACAATGTATTTATCGTTAGCCTATAATTGTAAACATTCGTGTAACTAGGCTAAGAAAGCATTTCAATAAAATAAATTTTCCTTTTCCTTTCCTTTAAATTTGTAGACTTTTGGAAGAAAAGTTGTCTAGAAAAGTAGAAAAAATATTTTCATGCGAGTTTTCANTGATTGATCTGGATAATAACACTTGTTGTTAAATCGAATATATAATACAATGTATTTATCGTTAGCCTATAATTGTAAACATTCGTGTAACTAGGCTAAGAAAGCATTTCAATAAAATAAATTTTCCTTTTCCTTTCCTTTAAATTTGTAGACTTTTGGAAGAAAAGTTGTCTAGAAAAGTAGAAAAAATATTTTCATGCGAGTTTTCATTCTCGTAATTTTTTCGCGCCTGCCCTGTTAAAAAAATATGCGCCACAATTTGCCCAAATTGTATGCCATAAATGTTGCGTAAATGCTACTGGTAATGTGGGAAAAAATAAATTACAGAAAAGATTTTTCTGTTTGCCACATTTTTACTAATCTAATGTGACCACATATGTGGCACATTGGAGACAAATTTGGTTTTTTCACAAACAAAATAAATTTTCAGTTTTTGTTCTAACCTTAGAATTTTCTATAAAATTTTTTGCTATATTTTCTGCAGTATTAAATACTTAAAATTGTGGCAACACAAACTTATTGCAGGGAGGGTTCAGAGGGCGA
>JXPH01019151.1:15443-26113 GCA_001014845.1 Mochlonyx cinctipes
TTGTCCGATTGGGCTCAAAATCAACGGGTCTCATTGTACTATTCAAAAACTCCTTTTGCCAAAATTTCAGCTCAATCGCAGTTAACGTTTTTGAGTTATCGACCGTTAAAGGATTAACGACAAACACACAATCAGCCGATTTGTGTGGAAGCCTACAGAAACCTTTGCCCGATTGGGCTCAAAATCAATATGTGTCGTTCCCCTTTTAAAAATTCCTTCTGCCAAATTTNCAGTTAACGTTTTTGAGTTATCGACCGTTAAAGGATTAACGACAAACACACAATCAGCCGATTTGTGTGGAAGCCTACAGAAACCTTTGCCCGATTGGGCTCAAAATCAATATGTGTCGTTCCCCTTTTAAAAATTCCTTCTGCCAAATTTTTAGTTAAATCGGAGTTCGCGTTTCTGAGTTGGGTGATGTTAATTTTTGTCAAATATCCGGATCCGGATATCAAAAAATTGGTATCCTATAAGAGCTGCTTTCCCCTCGATATTTTCCATATTTTAGAATGAGAAAGTATCAAACGGTTAAAAAATATTTTCCGCATCTTTTAGTACGTTTACTCAATTCTCACCGATGTAAAAGCAATAAGCAACTAGCGTCTGTTTTTTGAAGTGTCAAAAAGAGTGATCTTCGTACTGTTTAAAGTTTATTCCCTAAATTACTATTTTTAATTAATAATAATAATAAAAACATTTAATTTGAAGAATATTTAAAGTTTTCCTACATTTTTGTTTTGTTTTTTTTGTTCATAAACTCGCTGCTCAAAAGGGAGAACAGCAAGGAAAAAAATTGTTTCACAATTTTAAGCAAAACATCTAAATTAGTTCTACATATCATATAGACTTAAATAACAGAAAAGATGACCAACTGCTCCGTTCAAAGTTGTCCAAATTCCGCTTATTCGTTGAGAAATTCAAAAAGAATGGTTTCCTTCCACAGATTCCCTACAGATAAAGAACTGAATCATAAATGGTGTAAATTTGTTGGAAAAACAAGACGCGTTTACCCAAAAGTCCGGTATATTTGCTCAGACCATTTTAAAGAAATAGATTTTGAAGAACCTACGTCCACGTTGGGGATGAGGGAGAAAATTATGGGTACTAAAATGAGAAGAAAGTTGCTTGCTGGAGGTACCTACTAACGTTCTACCTATTAAAAATTTAAGAATTGAGTATAAAATAATATTTGCCCTGTTTTTATTACAGCCATTCCGACGATAAAGGAGCCAAATTCACTGAAACGTAAGGAAAAAGAAAAAATCGACGAAGAAATAGAAAGAAAGAAGAGAAAAAAAGAAGTGGATGATCTTCTTAAAGCAGACTCATATCCCATTACCATACCTTTGAAGCCACAACCAGAAGAAACGAATAACTCCACGATCACTGCCAACACCGTGAGTGCATTAAAAGATGAGGTGATAAATTTAAAGAAAATGGTCTGTGAACAAGCAGACAAAATAAAAGAGCTGAATCGAATAATTGAAAGAAAGAATGAGAAAATAAATTTGGCCAAAAAAGAAATGCTCAGCATATCGGTTGCCCTGGACGAGCTGAAAAATTTGGAGAAAAATAATTTAGAGCTAAAAGTACAAGAAAATTTGCAGAAATACTTGTCCGGGAATCAAGTTCTTGCTTTGAGCGGCAAGAACGCTGAAATAAATTGGAATGGTGATGAGTTTCAAAATGCCTTCATCTTGAGATCCTTCTGTAGGAACAGTTACATTTTTCTACGGAGCAAATTACATTACCCGCTTCCGTCTCCGATTCAAATGCAGCGGTGGGTCCATAATTCGTACATTAAAAGAGGACTACTGACTGATGTAATACGAATTTTACAAATTCTTGAACCAAACATGTCTCAACTAGATAAAACGTGTGTTCTTTTTATCGGAAAAATAAAAGTGAACACAAAGTACGGGTTTGATAGAAAACTCGACGTAATTATTGACCACAGCAATTACATGCACGTCATAATAATTCAAAGCCTATTTTCCGAGTGGAAACAGATAATCTACGCAGATTTTGATCTGATATACTCACTGGAACTCTTGTACATAATTCTAACCGAGTTGCACCAAATAAACTATGATGTGGTCGCCATCACAAGCGATTGTGACAAGGAAGTAATGAGTTTCTATGAGGAAGCTGAAATAACACCAGAGAAAAATTTTATAAATCATCCAGTGACTTTGCAACCAATCTACATTTTTATCTGTCCAAACCGTATACTGCGATTGATTCACAAGGCAATCTGTGGAGGAGGTTTTATAATGCAGGATTGTATCGTAACGGATAAGCCGCTGAAAACTTTGCTGAAAATAAAAAATAATAGAAATATTAAATTCACTCAACAGCATTTGATTTGTGAGGTGAGTGCAAAAATGATTAATTTTCTACTTTTAAATCCATATATGATATTTCTGAATCAACTACAAATATACCATCATTTCAATCGGTCACCATCAACTTACTAGGGAAAAATACGGGTATGCCTCTTTAATTAGGACACAATAACTCGCGTTAACTATAAGCAAAATTTGTTAATTCTTATTTTCTCTTACGTCCATAAGCATCAACAGAATTGTAAATGCGGATAAATTGTTAACTGCGTTTAGTCTAATTTTCTACTCATTGGCAATACAATACCATAAAACATTCAATTAAAAGACGTTGTAGTTTCCTTAAAATAGAATTTCAAGACCCACTACTGGCAGAGTTCAAAAAAGCTAACCTGATTGTTCGGTGACTAAGACCTAAAGAACCATTCAGGCACTACCTGCAGTGGTACTTGTAGTGGATGCTTTGGTGGTGTTGTCGGTTTTGAATATTTTTTCCGAGACTTCTGGTCGTACATATTCAGTAGTTTAAGAAATGGAATATAGAATTTTCGGAAGAGCCTCATAGTTGTAGATTTCCCCTAATTTCTACTGCCATCATCCGTCATGAATGGCATCACCTCAATTGGAAGTGTAATGCTGCCGCTGTATGCAAAAAACGTATACTACGGTCTGCACTCTCTCAATCGAATGAGATTCTATACTCCTCAAAATATTCGTTTGCAACTGATGAAATCCTTGTTTTTGCCACATTTTCACTACTGTGACATTATTTTTTCAAGTTCAAGTCGTGGAGTTCTGCAAAAACTTCGGCTGGCTTTTAATGCATGTCTGAGATATGTTCATAATCTTAGGCATTTTGATCACGTTTCTCATCTAGAGTCCAGCTTGCTGGGATGCTCTTTAGAGAAGTTTTACAAATACAGAATAGCTTGCAGTGTATTTAAGGTGCTGCATGGTATGTCTCCAATTTACATGAATGACTTCTTTGTTTTGGGGTCTTTTTCGAGAGCAGAAAACCTTCTAATGTCAAGATTCCGAACAGAGCTTTGGTAATTCTTCTAGAATGGAGGGCAATAGAGTTTTGAACTCCTTGCCAGTGACAATCACGTCATTGGAAAGGATTTCGGCTTTTAAAGCTGCAGTTTTGCAAGTACTCAGCAACCACTAGTCAACAAAACTGCCTAATTACTGGTGTATATTATTTTAATTTGTTAACTTTTTTATACTTTGAAAAGCCTCGGCTTATTTATAAATACAAATACAAATAATAACACGCATTCGTGCACATGATGGCAGAAGTACGCAATGATGGGATGTTGTAGAACAAAGGAATTGACAGGGGATGACGCGTTGGTATCGGTGTTCACAGTGTTTCAGAAATTAAGTCTAATGCAGTTTGTTATCAATATAGCTAAGCATACTGACCAATATACAAACATACAGATTTAAGCTATTGATTGATGCTTGTGAACGTTGGTTTGCAGCACATATTTGCGACTTGTCCGAATGTCGTATTTTTTGCATCAGTGCTGAAAAATGGCGCAGATGCTACAAATTATCAGGTTTAATAGCTTATCTTTAACAATAATTTCTTCAAATTTTCTTAAAGGGCTCTAGCTGCCACCTAGAAATTTTGCACGATGACTGAGCAATTCAAAAACAAAATTTTTGTTAGACCATTTTCCAACAAAAGACACTTCTTCGTGAAATATGAAAACTGAATTCTAACCAGAAATTTCAACAATTCCTTAAGGAATGTGAGACCTCAAGTAGCGGCTACGATGCAGTCACTTGAGCCCTCAATAAATATCACATTTTATCGTCAGGGACTTCTAACTGTCTGATCAACGATGGAATGTTACAGGGAAAATGTGCAAATGCGTTCATTAACCCCAGATGTATATATGTAAAATGCTCAAAACAAAATGTTCGGATTATTTTCAGAGTTTATGTTGATGCTAAAATAAAATTGGAAAAATTATATTGCATAAAAAACGGGTTATATATTTTTAAATATAATTAAACATTTGCATAACAAAATGATCGCACTTAGAACGAATAAAACCGAAAAAGATATAAGAGAGAAAGTTTTTTCATATCTTTTTTATCGTGTGGAAAAAAAGGAGATAATTTATATACCTAGTATTACCATTACGTATGGTTAAAGGCTTATATGTTGCATGCATAATTTAATGATATGCAGACTCACCTATATTAACGGTCAATAGGCTTGAAGTTTCAAATTGCAAAAAATAGTCGCTTTCGCTTCTTCACGATATGATTTCCGACTATTTGTTTTGATACAACAATTCACAAAAAAATAATTTACAATTCAAATTTATCGCTTGTCTGCCTGGCCCACACATTTTAATTATAAAAGATATATTTGTTTGGTTATATTTTTAAAATTTTCAAAATTATTTATATAGATTTATTTTCAAGAAAAAACTTGTCAACAGGTTTTTCATTTTTTTTCGGGTTTTTATCAGCTTTTAAGATTCCTTGATTTTCTCGACTTTTTTCTATTTTTGCTTTAATTATATTTGACTTTAAAAAAACTTACCTTGTAAAAAATATTAGTCACAATTTGCCCAAATTGTATGTCACAAATGTTGCGTAAATGCTGCCGGTTGCTTCTTAGGAAAAAACTTGGTAGAGGCAAAAAATAAATTGCTGGAAAGCTTTTTCTGTTTACCACATTTTTACCAATTTAATGTGGCCACATTATGGCCACATGTGTGGCAAACTGGAAACAAATGTGGTATTTTTCATGAACAAAATAAAAGTTTTCTGTTTTTGTTCTAACCTTAAAATTTTCTATTAAATTTGTTGCCACATTTTCTGCAGTATTAAATACTTAAAATTGTGGCAACACAAACTTATTGCAAAGTAGATTTTTTAGACTTGTCAATTTTCGAGAAAATTGGAAAAAATTAATAATTTTCAAAAAAAAAAAAAATTTCTTAAGCTCTAAGAAGACCAATTTTTTTCAAAACTTTTTCTTTTGTATTTTTGTATGTTAAGGGCCAAGCAAAATTAGGAAATTTTTAACAAAATGGACTCTTTGTACGAAGAACGGAAAACTTTAGGAAAAACCGCCGATAAAGATCGTCTTAATCAAAATTAGAGGAATTGCTGATACCAATAACCAACCGCACCCTATTGTACATAACATTAATGAAGCATAGGAAAAGAGAGAAGATAGGATATTGTGATATACCACATATTGTGTATAATATGCTACTTGAGGTGTCATTAACGTGGACGTACTGATCTCTATTTTCAAGATAAATTTTAAAAAGTGATTTCGCTACTGCTCTGATTCCGGTCTTTTCGAATTTGTATAGATTTGCTTGATACCATATTTAGCGGGTGAACCCTTTGCGGGAAGGAAAACAGTTCGCAAAAAACAAAACATAGGCGCATATTTGGCGTTGGCTAGGTAGGTTATATATATGGGGATGAGACAATTGATCCTGGCCTGAATTCTTTGAAAGACATAAATCGGAGTTTCTGTTGTTTTTAATATCATAGGGCCCCAAAGCTCCACCAGTATGGACTAACATTCACATTTGCTTTATGTTGTACCATATCATAAGCTATTTTAAAACCAAAAAGATTGCCTTTATCGATCGAGAGCTTAATATCGTTGACAATTTCTGCTGTACCACACTTGTTTCGGAAACCAAACTGGTGTTAGAAAATATTCGTAATAGAAATTAGTGCTATTGCTATGGAAAAAGTTATTGGCACAATTATAAAAATTGAGAAAAAAAGGTCAGGTTTGACAAAAAGGATATCGGTCTGTAATTATTAGTGCCACTCTTATCTCCATCTTTATAAGTTGGGATTATTTTAGCTTTTTTGAGATAAGTTGGGTAGATGGGGTGGATGCCTTTTTGAAAGGTTTGATTCATAACTTTAGATATGACCGGAGTTAGGACGCTTGAACAATTTTTCAATGTGACTGAATCAATATTTCATGGCCAGGGTCACCTCAGTTTTTTAAAGCCTTGATTGTTTTTGAGACTTCTGACTCCGTTACCGAAAATAGGATCCAAATAGACCCAACATAGAAGACAGAACATAATACAGTGAAACCTGCAAGAGCCGGAGTCAAGGTTTGCATGTCTAAATGTCTCCTAATTGCCTCTTGCATGTAAAGAACCTGTCTATTTAAAGTTGCCTGGTTGCTTCAAATTAAAGACTGTTGCGGCTCTCGCAGGTTTCACAGTTATAGAATAAACTAACCTAAGAAACTGGATAAAAGCAGAAATTTCTCTTTTAATTTTAATAGACGCAAATTAAATAAATGGAAACTGCTAGTGTATTTTCAAACTAATCAAATATTCTGCAAAAATAAAAACAAACATGTTAAAAAGAGGAGGCAAACAAGAGTGTTATCAAACATTTCAAGTGTACTGTACAAGCATACATACACAGCCAAACCCTAATAATATTCGCATATCTCAAACACAAACAGTTTACTATTCTTTCTACATATTCTATTCGTTTGTTATTCTAAAGCAAAATCAATGAAAATATGTGCAAAAAGATGCTGAATTTATATATGGAAACGAAAATGCCGAAATTTAAATAAAAAGTTCACGTCTGACCTTGAAACGCAAAATACATACAATACAAGTTAGCACTGCACATTCGCAAAAAATATATATTTTTCTAGAATGATTTTTGTGTATTTGGCATGGAAAAATTTAATTTCTTTTTCTGACGCCCTTTTTGTTTTCAGGATGGTCCCGATGGCCTTCGAAGAGTGCGCGAACTGATTTCACACGACACGTCCAGGGCGTTGAATAACGTGCTGAAAAATGATATGGAAGCAAAGTACCTTAGTACACTAATCACGTTGTTCAGCGACTGGTATGATTTATTTTCGACCAACTATTCTGATTTAGAAGACGATATTCCGATCACAAAACTTCCGTATGGTGGGTCGAACGAAGATGACCAAAATATAGTGCTCGACGGCATGTCCGACACTGTTGAGAACCTGAAGTGCGTGAACGAGGATGAAGGGGAGGTTAGCGTGCTACATTATTCAATATTACTATCAAACAATTCGTTAAAGAATCTTTTGAACTATTTTAAAGAAGATGGGCAAGTGATTGCGACAGAAAGGCTGAGTTTATCTTCTCTAATGAACTTATTTTGCCAATTCCAATTAGCCGGTGGCAGTTCTCTTCTCTCAGTTGAACAGATCTTTCAAAAGTTGAGTAATGTTATCGCCGATGAAAGAGATAAGGAAGAAAGTATCTGGTTAACGAATAAGCTGTTGAAAAAAGCTAAATTGAATGATAAAAAGGTACGAGCGAGATTAAAGAGGAATTGGAATGGATGCGAATTTAAGATCGACGATGTTCGAGAAGAAGACGCGTGCCAGTTTCTAGCAAAGCAAATTGTGAAGAAGTTGAGGAAAAAATACAATTATCTTGGCGATAGTACCGTGGTGATTGAAAGAAAAGAAGGAACGTACGTTGTAGTGCCGGAGACAATTCTGACAGACGTTGAACCGTCCACGCTTTGGCTGGAGCAGGCAAAAAAACTCGAATCCTACATTTCAGACGTGACTTTCTTTAAAAACGAGAAAGTTGTCGAGAGCTTGGTAGAGTCTGTTTTGAAGAAACATCCGAAAATGGGAAAAGACATCGTCCAAATGTATATTGAGAACCGGTTTGTTATAAAAATTAATAACTTGAATAAATCTCTAGAAGACGAACAGGAATTAGTATAAAATATATGGTACGTTTTTTTTTATTCATTTTTTTATAACCAAAATAGCTAGGGTTTTAGATAATCATTTTCAGCCAGTGCTCAGGATTTTTGGTTGTGATTTCATCAATTGTTTTTAGATCAACACCTTTTGCAGATAATCTCATTAAAATATTGTCAATAATATGGTTGTATCCATGACCGCCGAATGAGGTCTGTAGCAAAAAAAATTGTATTATTATTTGATGAGAATTTAAAATAGTTCCAAANCTGTATCCATGACCGCCGAATGAGGTCTGCAGTAAAAAAAAAATTGTATTATTATTTGATGAGAATTTAAAATAGTTCAAAATTTACCAATCGATGTTTGGTGTGGATGTCGTGCGACAAAAGAATTTTATTCTCATAACCATTCTTGATCAATTTCAATACTTTTTGGATTCTTTGTTCATCATTCGGCATAAACGAATTTGGATTCAGCTGGTAGTAGGAGCACTCATTACCGAAGAGATCGAATTGGCAGTATGTCTTGTATTTGGCGAATCCGAACAATNTTAAAATAGTTCCAAATTTACCAATCGATGTTTGGTGTGGATGTCGTGCGACAAAAGAATTTTATTCTCATAACCATTCTTGATCAATTTCAATACTTTTTGGATTCTTTGTTCATCATTCGGCATAAACGAATTTGGATTCAGCTGGTAGTAGGAGCACTCATTACCGAAGAGATCGAATTGGCAGTATGTCTTGTATTTGGCGAATCCGAACAATTGTTCGTCATCGATTATTGTTCCTATTTTGATGGAAAAAAATCTCGTTTTTAGTATAATTTACAAAAGCATCTTGAAATAGGGTACTTACTGTCTAAATGTGACATCACACATTTCTCTGCGTGGCCACCAGCTTCCAAGTAAATTCGAATTATTTCAAACGGCGCTTCAGGATCCCGGCCAGGGTGGAATGAAACGCCACATCCATGAGCTTGCTGGACTTGAGCTGCTGCGATGATGCAATTTTTCTCAAAAGCTATTTTCAAAAATAAAATTTCAATTAAGAATTTCAACAAATACAAAATGCGATTATATTTACGTGTAATTGGCCAACTGCTTCCAACTTCTCCGATAAATCCGCATTTAATGTGTGTTTGTCCTTCATCAAGACCATCAACTTTGACTCCTTCCAAAATTTCTTTTGTGTACATATCATTCAATTGCTCAACCGTCATTCCGAGAGTTACATTTGACTGGACCTTGTCCACATAGTGTCCAGTTCCGGCAATAATATTCACGCCGGTCTCCTTCGAAACATCGTACAAAAGTTTCAAATTTCGTCCCAGACCATGCGACGTGTTTTCGACGATTGTTGCTGCGCGTTAATTAAAAAAAACACATGTTTTCAAAATAATATTCAAAAAATCCACGTCACTCACCTCCTCCAGATTTTTTGAACAGTGCCACGTCTTTACTAACGGCTTTTAAAGTTTTCTCATCATTGAATTTAATGTTATCCTTGGACGCATAGGGATATTGACGAACATAGCCTACGTTTTCGAGCGTGATTTCATGTTCCAAATAAGGCTCCACAGTATGCGGCGCCTCCACGAAAAACTTATTGAAATCCAACGACAAATGCTCGTGCGTTAAAGTTATACCGACATTTTCGGGAAGAATTGCTCCACAAACTATTCACAGATTAACGACACAATAATAAAGATAATGAAAGGGAAATAATAAAATTTTATATACCTGTTTGAATCTTCATTGCAACGGACTGCGATAGAGATTTGAAACCCTTGTTTTCCGACCGAACGTTAAAAACTGAATGCAGAGAGATGTTTTTTTTCGTTTTTGTCGTATATGCCCAAAACTTGGCTATGTGGTTGTGTTTTGTTGGTACTTTTAGCTTTTCATCACTATCATTCAATAGATAAAAAGGTTATGGATTCAGTAAAAAAAAGTTGTTCCAAATGGTCTGAAACGTGTAAAAAAATTTATGAAAAAGTTATATGAAAAAAAAATATGATGAAAAACTACATAATCCACTTTGTGGTTTCCTACGTTTTCTGTATATTTTTAAATTATGTTCAATAAGCCGGAGCAACATTGTATGCACAAAAAATAATTAAAATGAAATACTAGATATACTTATGACCCTTTCTTTCTCTTTCCTGCGCGGAGTGAACTTACTCATTATTTATGGGATTGTAAGTATTGCTATTTTTCTTATTCAATGCCACACCCATAAATTTGGAGTAAATTAAATTCCAGATACTGATAATAAATCTAATACCTATTAACCTTTTACACTGACTTTTGTACTAATGAGAATCATTTCTGTGTCCCGGTGAACAAAACTGGTCAAAATTCTGTGCAAAAAAAAGTTATGTTTTCAAAAAACTATTTAAAATTTTGGTTGCCATTTTGCATTAGAAAAGCTCCCATTTTTGACCTCTAGAAATCATTTGCGATCAATATTGGGTGAATGTTTGTATGTCAGTTTGTATCTTCCTTGTGAATCGTAAATCGTATAAATTTTTTCTCCAACGGTACACACTGGGACAGAATCTAAATTCTACTGTATTAATTCGGTAACTTTAAA
>JXPH01019202.1:591-13051 GCA_001014845.1 Mochlonyx cinctipes
TTTTTTAGATACATTATCTAAAAATTTCATTATTTTAAATTTTCTGTGTATGGAATCATCAGGATTTCTTCAAGGGTTCCTCACAACTTTCCTCAACAATTCTTCACAAATTCCTACTTGGTAGGAGCACGTTAGGAAGCCGTAGGTTCACTCGATCATTAGTTCTGGAAAAACGTGGTAAGTTTGTACCCTACACAAAATTTCAATCAAATCGGTTAAAAAATACTTAAACTATCATGTACAAAGCCACACAGACTATAATTGATAGATAATAAACTCTAAAGGATGACTACTCTTGTGCCTTGATCAGTAGAGCATCTGCCTATCAACCAGAAGGGTACGGGTTCAGATCCGACCCGTGACGAATCTTGCATTTTTTCATCGTTGTTGAGAGTTAAATTGCTTTGTGTGCGCTATTATTAATGAATAATAGGGTAAACAAAGTAATTTCCAGTTTTCTCAGTACGAATTTACCTAATTCAAGATTTACATATTTTCCGAGTTTTCATACAAAATATTCTGAAATATCTCAAGAACCGCAATGGTCCGATATAAGTCAATAAGGGCTCAAAATATTTGTAAATAAAGTGTCCACAATTTTTTTCAAACATTTTAAGACGATTGGACCATTAGGGGCCAGTATAACTTAAAAAGACCGTTAATTTTGATGAAAAGTAGGAAACTAAAATGGCCGGCGCTGCATAACGATCCATTCAAAAAATCAAGGATGATTCTTGGACCAAATGGCGACATTTTGGGGGGTATATTTTTCAATTTTTCACTTTCTCGAATCCGCTCCACCCTAATCACATATCGTTTTAAGAGGGTATCTACTCAAACGCTACACATGCTGGAGTTTTTTGACTGAGTTAGTTGTATCTAATGCTGTGGCATCTATTTATTTATGTTTATATGGAAAATGAAAATATCTGAATTATCTATTACTATGTAGCAGTAACTGTCCCTTTGGATCAATATTTATGTTTCGTTCCTGCTTGGCATATTAAATAAATAAGTAGATTTTAGCATAACTTCAATTAAACTCCTCTTCTCATTACACAAATACATTCCATCCATCACGTAAAGCGTACAGAGCACATATGTGTACAACATAAGAGATAAAATTTCTTCGTTTATTTTCTTCACAAATTATGAATTCTGATGAAGTGCGCTCTGGTACAGTAAGGTGTAGGTGTAAGATAAAGAAATTCTACCAGTAGTCGAGTGCTGTGCTGGTAAAACATTTAAAGGGAATTTTGCATGAATTATTTATCTACAGAAATCATCAGATGGTTAAGTTCCAAAAATATACAATATACATACACTTTCTTCTTTATCATTTTCTTGTTACACAGCATCCAACAACACGTAAAAAGGAAAGATGATGATGAAACCTGTCTTCACAATACGCACATTGTTAATTTTTTTTTGCTTATTGTGTATTGAATTCAATGGAGAGGCATTCATCCACACTTTTAGCTTTTCTTTCTTTCTTCCACATATCTATAGAATAGAATAGAAACTCATGTATTTTCGGGAAAACTTCCTACGCGAAAAAAAACCCCAATAAACACTGTATGTGTGAGTGCGTGTGTGTTTTTCGTGAATCTATTCCTCGCAGTAAAAATTGAAAATGACTCAATAATCTGGTGATTATCATTAGCGTAGTAATTAAATTTGTGGCAGTTATAAACTGTAGGTCCAATAATACCTAGCAAGTTATCTGCAAAATGAGAGCACACCTGGTCCTTATTATTAATATAATGTTATTATACTGTGTTATACTATACTATACTATATTATATGTTTTAATTACTTACTATACTTAGTCTTCGCCTTATCCACGGTGATGCTGAACTGCCTCTAAGAGCATAGGCCATCAATAAAAAGTCAGTATCTCGTGCTTCAAGTCCCATTTATTGTTAAACGAGAGAGAGTTTCCAATCCAACCAAATTTTCTCCTAAGAATCTCAAGATTGATATCCTTCTGTTCAGTTCTTTGCAACAATTCTTCATTAGTAATGCGGCGTGGCCTAAAGATACGTAAGATTTTACGAAGACCACGGTTGGCGAAGATTTGTATTTTTCGTTTTATGTCCTATATAACAAGCCAGGTCTCACAACCATTTAACAGTACATACAGTACGCATGATCTAAATATATTGATTTTAGTTCTGGTTCTATAGATCGAACAGCGCAGTATACGATTAATGACGATGAATGCACCACGCCTTTTTTTTAATCCTGGTTTCAATATTTTTCACTGTATCGCCGTCTTTGCTAACAATACTCCACATATACTGGGATTGCGTTTCTCACCCTATGGGGTTGTTGGGGAGCATTAGAGAAAGATTGGAATCAGCATTTATGCGCACTTTTTTTGCCTGTGATAACGTTGATTTTCAGCCCAACTTTAAAAGACTCACATTCTGAACGACTTAGACTTTATGTTGCAGGTCCACTTACTTATGTGCTAGCTCACATTTATCGTCAGCAACCTAGTGACTCCAATCTCTCTCGTGGTATGAGGGTGTTCCAAATGGTTTCTCGTTACTGGTTTTATGTTGGTTGTATTGCCATTTCAGCTAGAACGACAAGAAACAGCAGCGGCGACAACAAACAGCCTTGTCTGACACCTGAAAGTGTCTCAAAGGGTTCAGACAAGTTGGCGTCGTGAAGTACTCGACATTTGAAACCCTCATAACCCTGATACGCAACAGGGATATGATTTTATTGGGTACACCAAAGTNTCGCATCTCTACTGATCGCTCTGATAATTTGTAAAGCGTTCATTTGATCCATGCAGGATTTCTGGGTTCTGAAACCTACCTGTTCAGGACAAAGCAATTTGTATCCAGAATTATTCTAGCAAACACTTTCATTACATTAGGATATTAATGGCATGCAGTCTGTCACATCTCCTTTCATCGGTTATTTCACAATAATGCCCTCTTGCCAGTCCTGGAAAAATTATTCTTGCTCCTAAATTTTCTGAAACAGTGGATGGAATGTCACCACAACGAGGTTAATATCCGCTTTCAGGACCTCAGCAGTAATATTATCTACTCCAGCTGCTTTACCATTCTTCAAAGATCGGATGGAGGCATTGAGCTCGGTTAATGTAGGTGGACCTATTCTAATCGGAAGCTGTCTCGTTGTCCTCTCTTTGCAGCTTTAACACTTCTGAAAAGTACTCACGCCACCTACGCAACTGATCTTCAACATTGGTCAACAGCACCCCTTTCTAATCTTTTACTGGAACGCTACTGCTACGGTTAGTAGCTGCAATTTTCTTTGTGATGTTGCATAGGTCCCGCATATTATACTCTCCTGTCATTTCTAATTCCCCGTTTCACTCTCTTGTCTATTACATTATATCGCATCATCGCCTCATTACGTTCATCGTTACTTTGAGCTGAATTTACTTCGTTTTTAACGCTTTCCCGCCGATCTATAAGCTACCACGTAAAAAAAGATATGAAATCTTGCTTTCAATATTTCACTATACCAAGCTCTTCCTCACAGTTTTCTAAGCCCACCTTCTTGAAAACATCCCACTCTTGCTGGATGTCCAACGTGTGATTATTTTGTACCACAAATTTTTCTCGCAGAGTGTTGCAGAAGGCGATCTTTGTGTATCTCCTTTCAATTTGGCAATGTCAAACTTTTTCCTGACATACGTTGTTCTTTTTGACATTAATTTTACATTAAGGCACTAATTACCCACGATGAGATTATGGTCGAAGCTTATATCTGCATCTCTTTTATCTCGCACGTCTGTCAGGGTATTTCTGATTTGCTTCTGGGTACGGGAGTTTGGGGATACCCAGGTAAACTTGTGACAATGTTCGTAGGGGAATAATATACCAAAAATCTTGAGCTCACACAATCCGCAAAGTTCAACTAGGAGCTCACCATTTTCATTCATTTTTCCTAATCCATGTTTCCCCATTACGTGCTCATTGGACCGATTATCACTACAACTTTTGCGTTTAAATCACCTATTTCTCGGTATCTCATACAAGGTCTTGCTAAGAAGCTCGTAGAAGGCTTCTTTGATCTCCAAGTCTACGGTTCAGTGGGAGCTTAGTACTGTATCACACTGAGATTATTCTTTTTAATTAATTTATTCGAATCATTTCCATTACAGTAAATCCACAAACATTATTTTCAATTATCTCTGTTAATTTTTAAAATGAATATTAAAAATAGAACGACAGAAGGTTTGCTGGAAGATGAGGAAAAGCGCATCCATCCATTCATGATGCGAATTTCCGGTTATGGAAATGGTAAGAAAATAACTTTATTAAAATTGAAAATGAGTTTTTTATAGATTTTTCTTCAATTTTTAAATTAAATTCACTTTGTTCCGCCACTCGTGGGAGGATTAAATATACATCAGCATAATATTTTGTATATAATAACGATGAATTTATTGTGTGTTGGCAAGCATTGAATTGAAGAGAGGAAAAGTTATTTTAATTTCCGTATCTACATGATGTTTTCAAATTGTAACATGTTGGTATTGAAAAGGAATAGAAAAACTAAGTCTTTTGTCCTGGATAGGATTATCCTGACGCCCCTCATACAACGTATTTTGTACAAAAGAAGCTGAATCCAGTCGAGCAGCTTAAATTTTTAATTTTTCATTCGAGGTTTATGAATAATTGAATAATTGAGAAATAATCCTTGAACAAACAATCCCTTGAAAATTAGGTTATCACCTAATTCCATAAATTATCTCTTGACTACAACAACGGTACACCAGAATTTAAATCCACCCGAAATTCCAAATTGTCTACTTTATCCTTTTCTTTCAAAGCAGATTTAAAGATAGGAGGCTGATAAATTAGAGCCTCCACCGCATCATCTGCAAACAAACCGTACTTTATTTTTGCACAGTTTCTCTTCTTCAATCTCCCCACAACAAAAATATTTGAACATAAGATTATAAAACAGAGTTTTCTGCTGCTTTACAGATATAAATCTAAATGATATCTCCATTTTCTTTATAATTTTAAAACAAATATAGTTTTCCTCCCTCCTCCGTAACAAACATATACACAACAATATAACAAAACCAAAAATCCACAAAACAACACTGTGTATTATTATGGGGAGAAAATGAAAAACACTATCCATTGTTCTACATACATGCCGAGCTGATATCATTATGCTGAATTTTAAGTGGATTGTGCTTTAAAAACTGGAGCAATAAAAACGAAAAAAAAAAATTTAAATTGTATTGAACATAATTATAAATTAAATGAACCCAAAAGATAGGCTCCTTACCCTTAAACACTGATTTGAAGCTTACATTTTGAATTTTTTGTACCACTGTACCACCATTTTGAAATTTCACTTTTTAGGATTAAAATGACGGTTCAAAAATCCAATATTGTGGTGTGACTTGACTTCGAGATATTTACTTTAAAGAGACCTGAATTAAATCGGCTGTCATGAACTGGGCAGCAATTTCTCGTAAATTGGATAGCAAATTTTGTAAATGGTAAGCTATTTTTTCCGTAAATGGGTCGCAAATATCTCCGTAAAGTGGGCCGCAATTTATTTTTTCCTGTAATCCGGGTAGCAAAATTCAAAAAAAAAAAAGTCTGTAAATGGGAAACAAAAAAAAAATTATAAATGGGATGCTGAATAATTCTGGTGAATGTTCAGCTAATTTGGTAAACGGGAAGCAAATTTTGTAAAAGGGTCAGCAATTTCCGTGATTGTTTCGCAAAGAAGGGAAAATTCTACGAAGACCTTCAAATAAGGCTTCGCTTAGAATCAAGTTTAATATTTTTCGGTGAAATGATATTCGATATACTTGAACAAAAATTTGCTGCCCAATTTACTTTGCGACCCATTTACAAAAATAGCTGAACATTTAAGGTAAAAAAAACTGGTAAAAGTATATACTTCCCAAATTACAATTTTAGCTTCCCACTTTCCAAATTTAACATCCCTTTTACAAAAAATGCTGAACATTTACAAAAAAATGCTTACCGTAAATACAATTTTGCTGCCCACTTTCCAAAATTACTTCCCTTTTACCAAAATAGCTTCCCATTTACCAAAATTGCTGCCCAAAAAACATTGTTCCAATAAAATCGACAAACAGAAGAAGCTAACTGTGGCCCAAACAGAATAATATTACCTGTTATCACCCTCTAAAATTCCGCCACCCAAATAACAGATAATATAACGCCTGTATCCCTGATAAAATCTACTCCACAAATAATGGATAACAATAATACACATATCTCGGATAAACACCAATTTCCTTTTCAGAAGCTTTACGTTGCACATTTGCATAAAACAGAACAACGCCCTTTGGTAAAATAGTTTTTTACGTTGTGTGTTACTGTTTTGGTATGTCAGGTGGCACCAGTTGCTCAAAAAAAACCTTTGATTTTTTTTTATTTATGAACTTTCAGATCTTTTTAAATACGCCTCTACTTTTACGAAAAAAGTCTAATTTTGAAAAATAGCTAACTGCACTTTTTTTCATTATTGATTTTTTCAAAATGTCAGAAAGTGCAGCTAGATATTTTTGAATTGTGACGGCAGTTATGTGGATTAATAAAAAAAGTCTCTAAAAATGTTCAAAATTGATCAAAAACTGAAATAGGAACAAAAAACTTTGAAAAATTAAATATTTTTCATAGATGTATATTGAGATAATTCTTACAATTTGTACACACTGGAAACTAATCTTGCACAAATTTAATCCAACTGAGTTGCACCACACTCACAAAAAGTACGAGCCGATGAAGTCAACGTGTCACACGTTGATGTTATCTCAACGACATAAACACGCCATTTTGGCTTTAAAACATTATTCATATCAAGCACTATATGCTCGAATTTGCAGGAACCGCCAAATCTGCATGTTTACATACGCCAAAAAAGTAATATTGGCGTGTAAAACACGCTGTTCTAGCATGCTTTTCAAACCAACAATGACGTCGTCAACTTGCATTTTTCATGCAGTAAATCTTGAAGTGTACTACATACGCTGATTCTGCGTGTCGAAAAGTGTTTTTTTTTCTGAGTGCACGAAAAACTAATATATCCAGAGGGGAGCTCATATTTGCAACTGACGAAGGGCAGTTTTTTTTCTATAAATATAGATTTTAACGATACAAATCCTGATGCGGCCTTCTGTTGAATTCATTCGAGGACAAATTTGCAAAAAAATATTCGCAATTTGCCAGTTTTTGATTACAAAAATTGAAATCGTAGTTACGCGGTCTTCAAAAAGGTTGAGAGTTGAGAGATTAAATTTTTGAATGGTATGGCCAGGAGAAGAAGTGGAAAATCGCAACTTCCACTTCTTCTGTTGACCTAATCATTGACTTTTTTCAAAAGATCTCGACGGATTCATATCCAGACATTTAAAACCTACCTTGAACCACCATGACAGACAATTTTTGATCGAAATTTGCAATTTGCGAATGTTTTTTGCAAATTACTCAAGAAAAGATTCAATTCTCATATTTTGCGAAGAAGTATTTTTTGATCAAAATATGAACGCCAATTGATTGATACAAAAAAAAAATATCATTCCGACGAGTGGAAAATACGAGCTCCCCTCTCTCTCTATAAATTTATTTGAGATTAATAAAAAAACCGTAGGAAACCACCAGGTGGTTTATACTAAGACAATGAAAAATAAGATATCCACAAACAGTGATTTGTCTTTGGTGGGTGCGTAGTGGATCTCAAATGCAAATACTTTCAACAACCCAAAACCCTCCAAGAAACCAACCAAAATCATCTCAAAAAATAACCACAGATACAAAAAATACAAGAGGTGGTGCGTTTTTCAATAGGAATTATAACGAACCACGGATACAAACCAAAAGCAAAATTATACCAAACCCACCAAACCAAAGACACAGACCTAAATTATACCAAATCCCACCTGACACATCCTCGAAAACCAACCAAAAACAAAAAGTTCCTCCATTCCACCTAAGCATGGATTTGGATATCTTTGTATTAATTTTCTTTGGTTTATATAGCATTTATTTTTTCCTTTATTGTATAATTTATTCTTGGAGCTTGATTGAGCTACGACAAAGCTCATATGTGCAAATTTTCAGAGGATTGGAAAAGTATTTACAGAGTTGTTCAAGACCGACAGTCCGATAATTGGAAGCACCAAGAATGGATGACATCCCAAATATATCACAAGATCTGTTCTTGGGCATTTGCCAAAAGCTTATATTCCAAGTTTGAGTTCATTCCGATCACTAGAACTCCAGAATTCTGAAAGCTCCTGGTACCTATGAGCCTTCATTGGACAATTTTTTTTTAGGAACTAAAAAACTGAGCTTATTTCGATCACTAGAACTAAAGAATTCTGAAAGATATTGGTACACAAGAGCCTTCAGATCCCGACCATGGGACAGTTCAAACTTATTTAGGAGCTGTTCGTCTTCATGGATACTTACCAAAAGATTTGTACTCATTCTGATCATTGAAACTTAAGATTTCCGGAAAATTCTGGTTAGTTTTTTATGTGGACCCCCGGACCCCATGGCCTGATTTGACCCATTAGTGAAATCGTCTTTACCTTTGTTGAGAAAAATCTTCACACAAAATTTCAGCCCAATCGGTTGAGAATTATGTGAGTTATCGTGCTGTCAGACACACACATAGAATTAGTTTTTCCCGAGCAACCTAAATTTTTTTAATTTTTCTGAACACATAAGCTTTTCTTTTCTATCTATAGATATGATGGGAGACAGAAAAGCTAGAAAATTACTAAAAATGCTCAAAATTTATTTAAAACAAAAATAGAAGCAAAAAAACTTTGAAAAATTTTGGTTTATTTTTTATTTATTTTTCAACATTTGTACCTACTGGAATAAATTATGGAAATGTGTTCCAAAAATTAAGAATCTGTATCAAACATTAAGAATGTGTATCAAAAACTTACAAGGTGTTACAAACTAATCAATATGTACTATATATGTGTTGTAAAACTCATAATGTGTACAATTAAAACAACACATTTAAAAAACATTTCAAATTGATACTTACTTACTTACTTAAGGCCTATGGCTCCTTGTGGAACACAGCCAGTCAATAGTATTTTTCCATCTCGTTCAAATCCTAGCGTTTGCTATAATGTCTCCCCATTCATCATTGCGTACACCCAACTCTGACTTAATGGAACGGCGCCAAGTTTGGCGTGGTCTGCCTCTGGAACGAGTTCCTTCCCGAGGACAGTACTCCAAAGCTTCTTTTTCTACTGATCTGGGCTCCGTTGGGAGCGATCTCAAAATCACCGGCGCTATTTCTGTTTATNTTTTTTGGATTTTGCCTTCCATATCTTTCTTTTTGTGAGATAGCATAGCCAGGTCATCAGCGTAGTCCGTATCTTCTAGACGATCATCCAAATTTCTCCATTTTATGCCACGTTTCTGCACATCAAATGCTTTACGCAGCACGTCATCCAACACAACCAGGAACAACAAAGGGGATAGCAAGCATCCTTGTCGAACACCATTCTTCACGGGAATAGGGTCAGTGAGCCTATTCTGATGTACGACGCGGCAAGTGAAGTTGTCGTAAGATTCCTTGATCAGATCAATAATCTTTGCTGGAACTCCTCTATCGCTTAAACTTTTCCAAATTGCGTCCTGCTTTAGCAGATCAAAGGCTTTCTGGAAGTCGACGAAAACGACGTACAGCGGTCGGTTCCACTCAATACACTCCTCAATGATGATTCTGAGTGTATTTATTTGGTCGACACAGGAGACGTGCTTTCGAAAGCCTGCCTGTTCTCTTCGTAATGTTGCATCAAGCGCTGCGTTGATTCTTTTCAAAATAATTGTCCACAGGATTTTACAGGGAATGGACTGCTGCATGATCCCTCGCCAATTGTTACAGTCACTTATATCACCTTTCTTTGGGATCTTCGTTATCAAACCCTGTTTCCAGTCACTTGGAAACGTGTTAGTGTTCCAGACATTACTAAAATATGGATGAAGAATGTCAGTTGAAAGGTCTATGTCAGTTTTGAGGACTTCTGGGGGGATATCATCAACGCCAGGAGCTTTTCGATATTTCAAAGAAGATAATGCTTCTTCGACCTCCGCTCTACTGGGTGGCTCAACATTAATCCTCGTACTGATGCTGACGGGTGCTGGAGCTGGATTTTGTTGGTTGTTAACGGGCTGCTGTGGATCGTCTGCAATCTGCATAGTTATTAAAAACTTCGTTGAAGTGCTCCCACCACCGTTACAGTTGCTCATTTTCAGTATATAGGATGTTCCCATCCTTACCTTTCACGACAGGCAGAACCCTCTTTTTGATCGGATTCGCAAGCTCTTTAGAGATAGAGATTCTGTATAGTTGTTTTCAAATAGATATGACCCCATTTAATTTTTTTCAAATGGAAAACATTTCAATATGAAATGTTTTTCAAATGGTTTTTAATTGTTCTTTAAATTATTAAGTGTTTAAGTGTTTTTTAAGTGTTTTCTAAATATTTCCATTCAAAAAACAAAAATAAAAAACATTCAAATTTGCAAGACTATCAAATAATTTGCAATATAATTTTCATATTTGTGACTTGTTGAAATCCCATTCTGTTTTTTGCATCAATCGATTGGTTTTTGTTCGTATACCCTAATCAAAAAGTACTTCTTGGTGAAATGCAAATGCATCCTTCCAATGAGTAATTTTGTAAATTGCCAATTTTGATCTAACGCCTGTCATGGTAGTTAGATGTAGGTTTTAAATGTCTGAATATGAGTCCATCGAGACACTTTCAAAATAGTCTATGGTCTATTATAGACGAAGTGTAAATTGCGATCTTCCACTTTTTCTCCTTGTCATACTATTCAAAATTTTGATCTCTCAACGGCGGATCCTTACTCAAGACTTTTTCACCAATCTGTAACCACGACCTCAGATTTACTACATTTTTGTCCATTTTGGGTCGAACCTGAGCATTTAGGTCATCCGATGTTTAAATAAGCTGTATTTAAGCAAAAGATGCTTATCTGTTTATAGCCTGCTAGCCCTAGATGTAATTAAATAATTTTTTTCTGAAACCGCTTTTTCTCATTTTCTCTCTTGTAAAAAGAAAATTATTATTATTTTACCCATAGCAAGAATCCAAACAAAATCTTTCACAGGAAAAAAATCTCCTTAAAAACACAGAAAACACAATAAAGCTTCATCCATACATCAAACAAAACAAAATAAAATTTAAGCTTCAAACTTATTTTAATGCAATGATTCTTTATTATACCACAAAAAACACAAACGTTTTCTAGAATTTATGTGGAATTTCAAAACATCATGCAACAAAAAAATAATAATATTAACATATGAACATTAAAACCGTTTTCACAGAAGAAGCAGAAAAAAACAATAAAAAATAAAATATGGAGAGAAAAACATTTCATCTTCATAATCATCGCTCTCTAGGGATGTATCAGGATAAAAATTGTTGATGAATGGCTCAACCGTAAACATCAATTTTGATCCTGGCTTTAAAACCTCGTGCCTTGTTTTGAGAGAGGATAAAAAAATATGCATGAGTAAAAAAATACTTAATTATTATTCCCGAATGCAAAACCAAATCTGTTGGACAAAACATCGCCTCGCCATACATGCCACGCCATGTCAGTAGAGAAATTTTAATGAGCAAAATATTAGCATCGATTTTGCGCACATTTCTAACCCAGAGCTATGTCGTCTACGACACAGTAAAATACATTGTAGCAAAGATTAGTGAAATATTTTCATCAGCTTTTACAACAATAACATCACAAACACAGAGAGAGAGAGAGGGAGAGAGAGAGAGAGAGAGAGAAATTGGTTTGGTCTGGGGAAAATAATTCACCCATGCAGCATCACATTTTGCTCCTCTNAATTGGTTTGGTCTGGGGAAAATAATTCACCCATGCAGCATCACATTTTGCTCCTCTTTTCTAAACACCAGGTGATTCTTTGATGTTTATACTGAAGGAATCCCCTTCAAAAATCCTCTCTCGTAACATTGAAAAACCTGGAGTTTGCGCAGTTGCGAATAAGTAATGACAGATGGCAGAGATTGAGATGGCATCTGCATTTGAACATAGTTATTAAAATTTCATTTAATCGTTAGGAAGAGAAAAAGTGGATTACAGCATTTCTTCCGTATTTACGGATATTTTTCTTGATAAAAGGTCAACAGATATAAGAGCAACACGACAATAGGCTAACGTGCCAAAATGTCATCATACAAAAAGCTAACTAGACAAAAGACCAACATGACGTAATTTCAACGTGACAAAAGGCCAACGAACGGGAATGCGACAAAAGGCCAAAAAAGACCATCAGAATTTCATATTACCAAAACTGTTAAGGTTGTATTTGAATTAGGAAATCCTTTAGAAGATTTCGATCCTTGATTGAGATTGATCCTTAAAAAAAACGTAGGAAACCACAAAGT
>JXPH01019231.1:0-11515 GCA_001014845.1 Mochlonyx cinctipes
ATGTACTTTAAATGTACTGCCTTGAAGAAAAAAAGTACTTGCTCCCTTGAGAAGTTATACCAATTAGCGTTGGTGGCATATGCCGCTGGCAGCCCAACTTGATTTTTCGCAACATATTTTTTTTTTAAATGGTAGTAAACCAAATGTACTTTGACTGTACTGCTTTGAAAACATGTATTTGCCCCCTGGAGAAGTACACCAATTGGCTCTGGTGGTATATACCACTGGTGACCTGACTTTATATTTTCAAAAGTGTTTTCATGCCAAATAGTTCTAATCAAAATGTATTTTGAATGTACTGCCTTTCTTTTTTTGTTACTCCAGCTCTATGGAACCTATAGAACCTATACTTATAGCAACTTCCCAGGAAAAACCTCTGGGATCAAACCACCGCCTTCCGAACAGCAAGCAACAACGATGATGATAGATCAAAGTCATAATAATTCGCTCTAGTTTCTCAGTTGACGCCAGCTAACTAGTTGCTGTCGTTTAGACATTTTCTTGTCCCAAAAGACTAAACTAAAATTCTCTAGGCAGAGATTAGATACAAAAATATGTAACTATGCGCACCGAAAACACAGTCGCACGCATCCTTAGACGAAAATATCTTGCGCATGGACGCAGACGCGAAATGTCTCACGGGTCAAGAACCACTGCAACAGTCTTGTTTGCCAAATAGTCTAATTCTCTAATTTGGCCAGATTTTAATAGTCATGTTTTTGTTAAAAACACTTAAGTTTTTAATCAATCAATTGGATCGAATTTCTTGAAGTTAGGTCATCATTTATAGGAAAAACTATAAAAATGTCTAAAGGTTGTTCACTCAGAAAATAAATTCTTTTTGCGACAGCAGAATAGAAATTTGCATTATGCTGTGGTAACGTAACAAAATGTTATAAAATGTCGAAAGTTACGCTACGTGACTGCCTTTCTGGCTTGATCGGTAGAGCGTCTGTCTATCAACCAAAAGGGTACGGGTTCAATTCAAATCCGATCCGTGAAGATTGCATCAACTTGCTCATTTCATCGTTGTAGATTGCTTTCTGAACGCTATTATTAATGAGTAATAAGAGGTCAAAAAGGTGATTTCCGATATTTATCGTCTGAGCCAAAAATATACTTGCTGCAAAAACTTAAGTTTGAATGGGGTTTACGTGGAAAAGGTTAGGCACTTACCTAAATTGAACACAATTTGAACTGGTAACTCATTAGCACTATAATAGAGGAGACCACATCCAGATTTCAACATAACTATACGCCATGTCAACCTAACTTTTTAAATTTTATAGCAATTTTTCTTACGTTACCACAGTACAATGCAAATGTCTATTCTGATGTCGTAAATACTTGCGTTCCTACAACATACTTTTTTGTGCGTGTATTCCAACTTTGCGGAAAAAACCCAATTCATTCTGAATGCATATTTAGATGCTGCGAGGCTTTTGTATAAAACATCACAATTTAATAAGCAATAATTAATTATTTTGATCCAATAATTTCGCTAATGACTGAAATATGTTAATTACCAATTTTTTTTTCAATTGAATTACAGATTGGTACACAGCGTTACCCTAAATCGATAATATCCTGGGAAAAATTATCGGTCAATGAAAATGTGCAGTTTGAGGTGACACGATGCTGATCAACGTCAATTATTTATGATTCCTTATTGGGAAAATAAGGAATTCCAGAATTCAATATGGACGCGGAGAGCTACGATGGAGACTACAACTCCACAGATTATGTCAACCGAACGACACCCATTTACGCCATCAATCCGGATTTCATCACGCAATGGTGAGTACTGCCCATAAAATATATAGACTTGAAACAGAGCGCAGTAAAATAATCTCTGAAATCATAACATCTGGACCTACAAATCATTTATTATATGATTTAGTGAACTACCACACTTGGAACATTAATTAAATAATTTAAAATTGGTTTTTAATTTTTGCTGTGCAAAAAATGCCTATAGGGACGACAATGTCGTCACGACACCATCCTGTAAAAATAATAATTTATTAATCAACAGATATGTATTTAAATGATCATGGGGGGAAATAAATTATCTTTTCTGCACTGCCTTAAGGTGAATAATTTTGTGTATGGGAATCTTGTAATTGAAATTTATTTATTTATAGAAGCCAACCTCTGGCCCCACCTCTACGTTGTGCTACAGAAGGTTACAGGTACGCCATAAATCATTGTCTTCAAAATCCCAGCGGGTGCTTTTGAATTAAACGAGGGTTCCTTTGCAGTAAACCGTAACGAAATTAGCTTTAAATTTGAAATCGTTTTCATATTTCGAGTGAAAATAAATATAAATAAAATTATTTTCTTCCAGATATTAAGCCATGTGATATTTTTTATAAATAAAACCTTTCGACGGATATAAATAGGTACATAGCTATTAAATGTATCTAGTGACTGCCTTGGATTCAGATTCCGTCAACTACCCTTGGGCTGATTAAAATCGATAACTGTTACAAAATCATCGTTAAGGAACAGATTTCTCGCTCCGCTTTGACATACATACAGGGTGCCTCTTACGTACGGAGAATTTTTCATTCATGTTTTATGCAGGAAAAGTTTTTATTATAAATGTTTGCAATATAAGTTTTTTTTAAAGCAAATCTTCTTTTGAAAAGTATATGATGAAATTTTACTAAAGATATGTGTATAACAGTAGCAAAGAACACAAAGACAACTAGAGTAACCAAATAACATGTTATATAGGGTATGAAGCCAGTTATAGACAGTCCTCTGTCACAATTTGTTTGCATAATATTCAATACGGCCGGAAAAGAACTAAATGTCTCTCGATAGGGTTTGTCAGTTTAAGCTTATTTTACCCTATTTTTTATTATATTACCCGATAGCATTGTACAAAGAAACAAATTGTGGATGAATAATGCTTGTGAAATTCTTAAACGAGGCAAAATTAATTTGAACATAATCCTTCTTTTCATTGGAAAAGGATGATAGTAAGAAATCTATTCCAATTTACAACCCTTCCATTTTGTTCTTCTACTTTCCCGTCAGCATTATCGTTGAGGTGGATTTTCTATGATGATTATAATTATTTTTCTGTAAATTATTTCAAATGAGTAATCTTGATGAGAACGTGTGTGTGGTTTGACAATTTTTTCCTCTCCAGTGATCATCATCAAGGAAACCCTGCAGAACGATTGACTGAATTGGTTAAAAATTAGAGCTTCTATTCAAGATCTGGTTCTTTCAAGCGAAGTTATACAACTTTGTTGTGCAATAGATTTTTATGAGCCAAATAAAAACAACCAGGCCGATAAGGCTTCATGACTTTAACTTCTATAGTTTTTTCTATGCCTCCGCTCCTAACGTCATCGTCACTCTGGCTAATTATTTTCCCAACATCAAACTCATGTGCCGGATAAAGACCTTAACCGATTTGGCTCAAAATTTCAGAGAATTATTTTTATACCAAGGTATAACTTTTCTTTACTTTCCTCGAAATTCAACAAAAATCATCTTATGTAAGGTTTTTGAGATAGGCTTTGAATTTCCAGGAAAACCGGTCTATCGTCACAAGTCTTCAAAAACCATTTTTTTTATTCAAAGCCAAATAATCTAAAAAACCTGACTTGTAAGACCAAATCTGAATACAAGATTTGGATAAGCAGAAAAACAATCATCTGAAAAAGCGGTGAAGCCCTTGTCAACTTCATTGACAAAAAATTTAAGAGATCAAGATGATTAAATCAATATCCAATTACAGCATGATATATAAACGGAATCCAAAACCCAAATAATGGTCAAAATTCTACATCAATCTGGAGGTAGAGAGAGGAAATAATATAATTGAGATATGATCCCCTTAATTAATCTCCTTCCGTCCATACAAACGAATCCTCCTTTCTCTGTTGCCTGGCCATCAATATTTACAACCTTCGTTTCTTCATTTCCTTTTGCCCAAGAATCTTAATTAAATGATTTCTTGTGTGCAGAAAAGGTTGTGGGCCAAAGAAATGATAAGTCGATTATTGTGTTCATTATGAGGTGATTTTTTTCTTGATTTTAATGGGATTAATTCCAAAATCAATCCATAATAAAAGATGGAGAGTGATAAGAAGGTACAGAAATGAAAAGATATATTTAATTTGATTCCATTTCTCTGGATTTTATAAATCAAACAATTTTATTCCTTTCCCGTAATCACCATCATCATCATTTTTTCAAGTAATCCAATTTATATACAGCGATTTATTGAAGCCAATTTTCATTTCTTAAGAAGAAAAAAATCGGGAGGAACCACGAGAAAACGTAGTAATACGTCCTATATACGTATAAGCTCTAAATCATCACCAACGAAATCCCAATCCAGTTCCTTTGTTCGATGCAAGTAAAAAATCGTTTTTATTTATAGCTCTGGCGTTAACCAAACATTCGAGATCCTCCTGTTGTGTTATTTCTGGATAAAAAAGAGTAAAAAGGAAAAAATCTCGGAAAAAATACGCTTTTGTTTACACACTGGAGCATATTTGTCAACTTAACAATATGAAAAATTCATGCAAAAATCTTTTGTGGACTCTAGACTGAATGCTGAATGTTATGTAGGCACACTCATGAATATTGGATGCTGAAAAAATGATTAAAACAGGACACCACATAGTTACACGAATGCAAATCTCCTTTTCAATTCTATGGAAAATAATAATGGAAAAAACCTGTTGAATTAAATTCAGAGAAGTGCCAGAAATGATGCAACAGAGTGCAATTAACAACATAATTTACAACATGTACATTAAATCTTTAGTGCCATCCCACAAAAACCACTTGTGGTGCCATCATTCACAGTTTGTTGCAACAATAATGTTATAAGTTTTGTAATTAGCGGTAATAATTTCCTGTATTGTTAGAACTGCCTTTTATTTTTTCCTGAAATGCTTAAGTGCACTTTTAGTAGCACATTATGACGTGCATTTGAAAAGAGTAGAATAAGGAAAGGAATCTAACACAGTAAAAACGAATGTACATATTTAATCTAATATAGTAACAATTAAGTCTAATTATCATCTTTTCCTAATTCCGCGGAGGAGTAAAATATAAAAAAAAAGTATTTGATACAAAAGCCTCTAGTTTGTGCTATTTTTCCCCAAATTCGCGCTTTACCTCGAACGGTGCTTCGCCAGGTCCTTTTTAGTCACTCTTTCCTTTCTCATGATTGCCTTGAGGATTCCAGTCAAGTGCTACTCATCTCAATTCCGTTTTTGTCATCCGGTTAGATCAGCCTGAAAATTACGAGAATCTTAATTTAAGAGTCGTGGGCATCATTGTTATCGGAATTTTCTTGGACTCTAGGTTTCTGGTTGTCCCGTACAGCTCTCACTGAAAATTGAAGATTGAGCTGTTGGGGATTCAAATAACATATATGGTAGAGAATTAAAATGTCAGGTGGTTTGTTCATATTTTTAGCATCCTTTCTACAGAACTTAGACGTCTTATCTTCTGGACGATTGGTTCAGTCAATCTTGATACTTCAAGTTTTGATACATCCGGTGATCCTTGCTTCTTTCTCTTGCACACCTAATAAAAATCGATGTAAAACTTGCAAAAAAAATGTTGAAGTTTAAATAACTGGTCAAACTGCAAAACTTCACAGCAAAATTTTGCGTTTTAGCTTTTCATCATTATCATTCAATAGAAGAAAAGGTTATGGATTCAGTAAAACAAAAAAAAAGAAAAAAGTTGCTCCAAATGTTCTGAAACGAGTAAAAAAAATTATAAAATTTTTTTTTGAGCAACAGAATTTTCCAGAAATCTTGAGTTCTAATGATCGAAATGAGCTCAAATTTTGAACATAATCTTGTAGTAACTGCCCAAGTACAGTTCCTATAAAAGTTTGACCCCGAGACATCGGGATCTGGGGCCTCCTGTGTACCAGGAACTTCCAGAATTGTTGAGTTCCCGTGATCGGAATGAGCTCAAATTTGGAATATAAGCTTTTGGTAAGTATCCAAGAACAATTCCTATGCTAAATTTGGAATTATATTATCCATTCCTGGTGCTTCCAATTACCAGACTTTCTTGGATCACTCTTTAAATACTCTTCCGATCCTCTTCAAAATTTGCACATATCATCATTGTCGAAGTCTGAATCCAGTTCCTATCACAAAATATACAATAAATATGATGAAAAGCTACATAATCCACTTTGTGGTTTCCTACGTTTTTACTGTGTACAAATGAAGATGAAACACTATGCATGTCGTCCTAAATTAGAATCCGATAACAAGATAAAGTTTGAACATTTTTCTTTATTGGATTTTCCCCCAAAATACCAATTTCTTTTAAAATTGGCTAAAAAGACACAGAAAAGAAAAAGACGAAGTACAGTGGCATTTGAATATACGAGAGAGGTGTTTTAGAAGAGTCTTTCAAGCACATACTTTTTCGTCAATAAAAACTTTTTCTATTCAATTTGTGTTTCAGCAAAACTTTTTGAAAAGAACTTGAAATTTCTTCGGTTGTGCGGATATTTTATTTTGAAAAGACCATAATTGCCATTTTCGGAAAGTGATGGCAACGGGAATATTCAATTTCTTTAGAAAAGGCTGACAGAGAATAATCCAAAAGTTATTAAAACATCATCGTCCACGCCTTATCTCTCGCCCACAAATTGTAGAGGAAGGGAAGGGATCGAATGGCACACGACACTACGCTACAACGATTTATGTTTACGCTGAAGGTTGCCGAGAAACCTTTGATAATTGCGTTAAACTAAAATAAACAAGGTAATCACTGATAACACAATAAACTTTAGGATACGTATAATATTAAATTTAACCCAAAAACGTGGCGTATCATTTCAAATTTTTATAACTTTATTTTCAGCGATTATTTAACCGGCCTTTTTTCTTCCATTTCCGACTCGTTCTGCTTGAAATCTTTCCACCAGACTCAAAGAGAGTGTTTCGTGTTTGTATGAAAAATTAACAGAAAACGCTTTTAAATTAATTAAAAAATTCAAACTCGGAACAAAAGGTTATTTTTTGCCATATTTTTTGATGAATTAAGAAAAATATCGTCAATGAAAAGAAATTCATTCACCTTCTATATCTCGTCCATTAAGGAGGAGAAGGAAAAGCGTTTGGGGAGGGAGGTACAACTTTATGGAGGTTCATAATTAGGTCGTTTATTCGCGGAATAAAGTTAAATTTTTGGCCCGTCGTATTTCTTGGCTGTATAATTAGATGGAGCTTTTTTATTTAGACGGATGTTTTGCATAGATTAGCCGAAAATTTTTCCAAATTTTATTTTCTTGTTATCTTAATAAGTCCTGCTCCGTGTTAATCTGTTGCTTTAAATTAAAAAGAAGACGAGAAAAAAATTTATGGACTTTTTTGTAATGCCTTGCATATAATTTATCATCTTTTGCAGTCTTCCAACCGAACGCCAAAAATAAAAAAATATCATTTGGGTATAAATTTTTTTTGAGACTAATTGGGGAAGGTTTGAGGGGATCCACTGCGGCCACAAGCTCTGGGACCAGTTTTTAGATATTTTTTGAGGTTCATTGAAAAATTTGTAAAAATAAAAATCTTTTATAAAAAAATAAGTTAGCCCGTCCCCAACTTCAGCATCCGTCAGCATCGGAACGAGGATTAATGTCGAGCCACCCATTAGAGTGGAAAAATGGAAAAACTCCTGCGTTGATGGTGTCCCTCCAGAAGTTCTCAAAACTGACATAGACCTATCAACTGTCATCCTCACTCCATTTTCATGTAATGTCTGGAACTCTAACACGTTTCCAAGTGACTGAAACAGGGTTTGATAACGAATTGGCGAGAGATTATGCAGCAGTCCATTCCCAGTAAAATCCTGTAGACAATCATTTTGCAAAGAATCAGCGCAGCGCAACATTACGAAGAGAACAGGCAGGCTTTCGAAAGCACGTCTCATGTGTCGACCAAATAAATACGCTCAGAATCATATTGAGCAGGGTATCTGAGTGAAATCGACCACTGTACATAGTTTTCGTTGACTTCCAGAAAGCCTTTGATCTGCTAAAACAGGACAAAATTTGAAAGAGTTTAAACGATAGAGGAGCACCAGTAAAGATTTTTTATGTGATCAAGGAATCTTACGATAACTTCATTCGCCACGTTGTATATCAGAATAGACTCACCAGCCATATTCCCGAAAGGAATTACCAATTTTCGCAAGTATGCTTACTATCCCCTTTGTCCTATCCTGGTTGTGTTGGATGATGTGCTGCGCAAAGCATTTGATGTAGAGAAGCAACACATAAAATTGAGAAATACGAATGATCGTCTAGAAGGGACGGACTACGCTGATCCTCACACACAAAGAGAAAGACACGGAATGCAGAATCCAAGACGTTTCTCATGAAGTTAATAAGAAGGTTGGCTTGAAGGCCAACGTCGAAACAGAAATAGCATAGGAGATTTTGAGATTGACGGTAAAATTGTCGGATGCGTCGAGAAATTCACTTAATTTCGGCAGCAAGATTACAACTAATGCTGGTATCGAAGAAGACGTTCAAAGCCGCATCAACGATGCGAGAGAAAGATTTTATGCGCCAAATAACATTTGGCGCTCAGGCCTTATATATAAAAAAACACCAGGCTTCGACTATTTCGATGTCTTGTACTATCCACACTGCTGTACGCGTCCGAGACTTGGAAAGTGACAGAATCAGTCACCAATTAAACTCAAACATTTGTCAATCGATGTCTGTGGCAAATTCTCCGGATAAGATGACCTTGAACGATCACTAACACTGAATGGTAGAAATTTGGTATGGAGAAATTAGGTGACGTGAACTTGGATGGAGCAGCTCCGTGCTACGAAGGGACCCAACGGAACCCAGATCAGTAGCAAAAGAAAGTTTGGAGTACTGCCCTTGAGAAGGAACTAGATCCAGAAGTAGACGACCAATTGGGTGACGTAATAGCAACCACAAGGGGCCGAATGAGATGGAATAGGACTATTGATTGGCCCTGTCCCGTCTGGGTATCATAGGCCCTGAAATGAGTAAGTTAGCCCTTTAGTTTGTAATGTGAGTACCAATAGAAACTGTATGCGTTCCGACCNCTGTCCCGTCTGGGTATCATAGGCCCTGAAATGAGTAAGTTAGCCCTTTAGTTTGTAATGTGAGTACCAATAGAAACTGTATGCGTTCCGACCGATGTTATGGAACAGGATATCGATGAATACCTTATGGACTTGACTTTAAAAATTTTTTCAACACCTATCAAAAGTTCTGCCTTTTTTATCGATAGAAAGCTAAATATATCTTCTTTGCTTATCTTTTTTGAAAATGGGTGAAGTTGAAAAAATGTTGAAATTTTTGGCAGGTTTTACCAATGAATCCAATATATAGATTTTAGTATATTTTTCCGAGGCTCCCAAAAGAAAGGTCAAGCCAATTTTAATCCAATTCCAAACTTTGTCGTCATTCCCATACGAATTTTAAATTATTGGCTAAAAACCATGATGATGTTGCTGGTGTTTATGATATCAACACTAATCAAATCACTCTATAAATCTTATGATGGATTACGACTGGATCAGGCATACTGACCATGCATGTCAATTGCATGTAGGCATCAATGGGTGATTTGTTCTCAAACCTCAACTGTTGGACTTGCGGGAAAGTTGTGGTAACATGAATGATACATGCATGTTCTACAAACATCTACGTATACTTCGCTCAACCTTCATTTGACATTTGATTTGAGTCAAGCTGACCTAAAATCCAATAGAACAGGAAAGGGAATTGAGTGGTTGTATTTATTGTCCCAGAAAGAACAATTTTGGCTTCATTTACAAAAGTAAATATTAAGTACTATATCCCACATTTACATTCTGAAAATATATTATAGGAAAGATAGCAAAGTATATAATCTGTCTGAATAATGGAAATCCCTGAAGGAACAATAAGAAAGCCCATGTTATTTCAAATAAATATAAAAGAATTGTTAGACAGTCTCAATGATGCTCTTTTGTTTTTTCCTCCACTAAAATATGTGTTTGAAAACGGAAAGAAGTGACATGGCATGTGAAGATGTAAAAGACAGATTTTTCCTTCTCAGCCCTAGAGGGAAAAATAGAGTAGAAAAACGGGAACATGTGTATAGTGTTGCTTAGGTACATTAAACCGGTTAAATATTCATCCCCAATTTTGCTGAAAGGGGTTTGTTTGCTTTGAAATGCTTTTTCATGTAAATTCTCATACATGATTGATATACAATCTTTTCCGACTAAAAAAAATAAAAATAAAAATATGTTTTAAATTTTGGATCATTAATTAAGTAGAATATAATTTGGTTTTTCTTAAAGTTTTGTAATTATTCACAATAAAATGGAGAATGGGGATTATTTATTTGAAATTAATTTTTTGAATCGAATTCAATTAAATTCTTCAGACCATGAAAAAGGAGTGAAAACTTTTTCGAGGCGTCATCTGTAGATTTTGAAGCAATAAAATTGCTAAATGGACTTGCAATAAAGACTAACCCGTAGAGTCCAAATTTGAAGGAGCTGTAGATGTAGAAGTTCAACAAACATAATTTTTGTCCTTTTGTCCATTTGTCCTTTTTTCTGTATACCTTTCCTTGGAACTGCTTTATTCCTTTGTTTTAAAATCAATTCCCGCAATTAATTTTTAAAATTGCAGCATCAGGTACAAAATTTAACCATACCATCATCCCGTTGCATAAGGCAGACATCTATTTCAATTACAAATGAAATCAATTAGATTTTTTCCATTTAATTAAAAGCTCCGTTAAATCTACGTTGAAAAAATTTATTCCAATTGATATTTTAATTGAAAACTGCATTTGACGTGAGAGAAACTCACTCAGAATGGTTATTGGATGTAATAATAATATGGAACAGGAGCAATGTGTGGCTTGGGACGCTTGACACGTGAAGTGTGCACATTCAATATTTTAATTTCACATACACTGAAAAAAAATTACAGTTCGATTTAATGTGTTTGTTATAAATTTGAATTTGACCATTTAATTTTCATTCAAATCATCGAAACTTATAACATCAAAATTGTACCAAAATGAACTTGACGTAGATTTTAAGTGGACTTTAAGTGGACTCAAAGTGGGTTTTAAGTCGATTGTAAGTGGACTGGAGCTGAATTTTGAGACGGATCTGAAATGAATTTTAAGTGGATTTAAATTAGGCTTTAAGTAGACTTAAAGTGGGTATTAAGTGGATTTGAAGTGGACTTTTTTCATTTAAAAACTCATTTTGTTAATTATTTTTAAATTTGTTCAAAAATTTTAAAATGTAATACAAGTCAAATACTGATACCGCCATTTCTTCAGCCATCGTGATGAAAAGATTTATTCCACTAGTTTTGACTATGAAATCGATTAATTTACTACATTCCAGTTCACAGGGTTGAAATAATCAGAGCATATTAAGTTGGTATCTAATTTTAAAGTTATTATGGTATTTTTGCAATACTTACTTACTTTACTTTACTTTTCGC
>JXPH01019258.1:0-15192 GCA_001014845.1 Mochlonyx cinctipes
CGGAATCGTCCTATTCACGCGTAAAGTCTTAAAACTAAAAAATCACCCAAAACTAACCCGTCCTCCAAATTTCAGATCACTAAGACATCGGAAAGGCCTCCAAATAGGCTCCTCAAGATTTGAAACAGACGAGACGACAGAACAACAGAAAGATTGCCTTTTAAAATAAAGATTTTTAAAAGGGAAATAAAAGCTGACGTAATCAAACAAAATGGCTGAAATATTGGCCATTGTCATTTATTATAGTCTCTTATTTTGAGCTCAATGAGGCTTTGGTCATTTGGGCCGTTCCACGGGCCATTCTTGAACTTCGAATTGAACGTTAAATTTGACTGTTGGATGTTCAAATTTATAGCGTTTCTCCCGTATTACGCAGACAGGATAGTGAAGGGATAGTAAGATTAAACAATTGTGTACATCGAGTAAAGATTTTAAGAGATTTTATTATGATTTTTTGAATTTTTGTAAGATTTTTAAGGATTTTTGAAGATTTCTAGGCATTTCTTGGAGGCTTTACTCCACCAAAATAAAGACGAGTTCGTTATTGGGTCGAATCGGTCCACGGGGTCTGGGGGCTCCCATACAATTTTCCAGAAATCTTGAGTTCCATAGATCGGAATGAGCTCAAATTCGGAACATAGTCTTGTGGTAAGTACCCAAGAACAGTTGCTGAAACAGCTTAATCCTAGGACATCGAGATCTGTGGGCTCCTGTGTACTAGGGACTACCAGAACTCTAAAGTTCCAGTTATTGAAATGGGCTAAAACTTGAAGTATAAGCTTTTGATAAGTATCCAAGATCAGTTCCTAAAAAGTTGAACCTGGGACATCGGAATCTGTGGGCTCTTACGTACCAGGCACTTCCACATTTCCAGAATGCGCTCAAATTTGGAACACATATAAGCTTTTGCTAAGTACCCAATAACAGTTCCTAAAAATGTTTGTCCCTAGCACATCGAAAACTTGGGGCTCCTACGTACCAGGCACTTCCAGAATTCTCAAGTTATAGTGATCGTAATGAGCTGAAATTTTGAATATAAGCTTATGACAAGTGTCCAAGAACAGGTCACATGCCAAATTGGGAATAATATTATCCATTACTGGTGCTGCCAATTACCAGAGTTTCTTGGATAACTTTACAAATACTTTGCCGACCCTCTTCAAAATTTGCACATAACATCTTTGTCGGGCTAAATCCAGTTTCTATCAGAAGGTATACATATAATAAATATGATGAAAAGCTACATAATCCACTTTGTGGTTTCCTACGTTTTTTTCAGTTTTTTCCTTCGTGTATCCTACGTTTTGGAGCCGGGTAGCTAAAACTTAAACAATCCGTGAGGCAACCATGGAACACGTCGTATTTTAACGTCCTACGACATCATCACGCTTAGATTTTTGAAATTCATCATCCTGATGCCTTTCTCACATGTAACCTTTTTGATGCTAAACTCTTTTGGTCATCATGACCGCTCTTTTTCGGTGAAAATAGTTCCTTTTTTTAAAAGAGTATAGTATCTTAAGAGCGCACGATGATGGTTCTGTTTCAAATTTTCACTAATCACCCGCGGCTTTGATACAAATTTGACTACCAATTGTAGCATCAAAAATAATTCTGAATAATAATCTTGAGCAAATAAAACGCGTTACGACCAAACTGGATGACCCTATAAGAACCAAATATACATAATTTTCCTTAAACCCCCAAAACTAATACGTATTTTAACCCCACCTACAGATATAAATCATTTTCTCATGATGATGATGACATGGATGAAAATAAATAGGAATGGGTCTCCTATCTAAATATTATCATTTCGAGTGCAATAATAATTCCCGCATATCCTGCCGTATCCTTAGTTTGCTGTAGAAAGCGGCGCCCCACAACCAATAAATATTATTCCTAATGCTGATGCTGATACCTATTTTCATTCTCATCCCCATTAAAATCCACAGATTAAACTACAGACAATAGAACAGAATACATGTAAATTGTTTGAATAATGATTTATTTGTTTAGCCGAATAAACATAAATTACGTCAACCAAATTTTCGTCCGCAGAATCACAAACGAAGGAAAACAGCCTCTAATAAAATGTTGTCTTGAACTGTCAAAAATGTACGTGACGAGAAAGATTTTATTGGAGATGTGACTATTTTTCAAACTGTCAACACGTATTTCAATCGGAAATCCGAAATGGAAATGGTGCAAAACTAGTTTCGTTTTAACCTTCATATAGCAATGTCGCGTAACATGCTCGTTTGGAGAGAAAAAAACGTAATTCCTTGTGGCATATTGAATTCAGATAAAAAGCAGAAAATTTATAGATTTTTTTTAAGTGGAAATGATAATGCTGTTTTATTTATTCAAGCTCATTACAAAGTGGAGTAAAACACCTTGAGGATGAGTAAAGCATTTGTCATTAACTGGTTCTTTTCAAACATTCGTTTTTGCCACAGCAAAGGCTTTTAAAAATGTATGAAAAGGTAGAAAATGATTTTTTTTACGAGCTCGACAGAAAATTATGGTAAGAAATTACTTTATTTTTGTCATGGCAGGTACTACGAATTGTGATGCTTTATTTGATATACGCGTGGAGTAATAAAGTATTGAAATCTTCAGCAGAGTGGAGGTGGAAGAAGCTTTATCTTCTTTGAAAAATGGAAAAGCTCCTGGCGTTGATGGTAGCCCTCCTGAAGTCCTCAAAACTGACATAGATCTATCAACAGACATTCTCCATCCATTTTTATGTAATGTCTGGAATACTAACATGTTTCCAAGTGATTGGAAACTGGGTTTGATAACGAAGATCCCAAAGAAAGGTGATATAAGTGACTGCAACAATGGGCGAGCGATCATGCAGCAGTCCATTCCCAGTAAAATCCAGTGGACAATTATTTTGAAAAGAACCAACGCATAGCTTGAGAGAAGAGAGAGAGCTCAAGAGAACAGGTAGACTTTCGAAAGCACGGTTCCGGGGTCGACCAAATAAAAACGCTCAGAATCATCAAAATTGAAGGTTGAAAAGACAAAGTACCTCGCTATAAACAGAAATAGCACCGGCGATTTTGAGTCGGTCGGGCACTTTACTTACCTCGGCAGCAAGATTACAACTAATGGTGGTACCGAAGCATCAACACTGCGAGACGAAGATTTCATGTTTTAAACAACATCTGGCGCTCAAGCCTAATATCAAAGAAAACCAAGCTTAAATTATACCGAAGCCTTGTATTATCCGACACTGACACTGATTCAGTCAGCAATAAAATTCAGACATTTGTCAATCGATTTCTGCGACAAATCCTGCAAATTAGATGGCCTCGAAAGATTAATAACATAGAATTATGGCAGCAATGTTATATGACTAGCATGGAGATAGAATTCAGGCGCCGCAATCTTGGATGGATCGGCCACGTGCTACGAAGAGGTCCAATGGAACCCGGGTCTATAGCAAGAGAAGCTTTGGAGTACTGTCCTCGGGAAGGAACTCGTTCCAGAGGCAGACCGTGCCAAACTTGGCACCGTTCCGTTAAGTCAGAGTTGGGTGTACGCAATGATGAATGGAGTGATATTATAGCAACCGCACAAGGGGCCATATACCTTAAGTATGTAAGTAAGTAAGAAATCTTCAAGTAAAACTAAATTTGTACTTGACACTTGACACTTGACTGTACTATAATTACACTATACTATACACTAAGTAGTGCTGTGACAACTCGATACTAGGAATTAGACGATCAGTAAAACTCTAGATTTCTGGAGAATTCTTGTGAGCCCCTGTGGCCTGATTTGCCACATTGACGTACTTTTTACTTGTTTTTTGAAAAAAATTGACCTGAGGAATCAATTTTTTTTAAATTTTACGGAGTTTTATATCCATAGAATATGATAGGAGGAGAGAAAGGAAAGCTAAAATTTTGTGCACCGGGAAAAGTTGCTCCAAATGGTCTAAAAGGTAAAAAAAAACAAATATATCTCCGCCTGTGTGTGTCTCTGTCTGTGTGCCTGTCAGTTTGATGACTCCTTTACCTCTCAACCGATTCTGCTGAAATTTTGTGTGGAGGTTTTTCAACAAAAGTAAGGACTAGTTCGTAAATCGCTCAAATCAGGCCATGGATGCTGGGATCCCCCATACAAACTCACCAGAGTTTTCCTGAAATATTAAGTTCAAATGATCTGAATGAGCTCAAATTTGGAAAATAATCTTAAGGGAAGTATCCAAGAACAGTTCTTAAAAAAGTNATTAAGTTCAAATGATCTGAATGAGCTCAAATTTGGAAAATAATCTTAAGGGAAGTATCCAAGAACAGTTCTTAAAAAAGTTTGACCCTAGGACATCGGAATCTGAGGCCTCCTACGTGCTTGAAGCTCCCAGAATTCTACAGCTCTAGTGATCGGAACTAGCGCATTTTGGAATGACAAAAATGCTCAAAAATAGTTCCTGTGCTAAGTTAAGGATCATATAATTCGTTTCTGGTGCTTACCATACTTTCTTTAATAACTCTGTAAATATTTTTCGATTCTCTTCAAAATTTGCACATATCATCTTTGTCATCCAGTTTCCTATCATAAAATATACACTTGGCAAACACTGGGGTCTAGTCTGCGTCTTTACAAAGGCGTCTGTGCGTCTTGAGTGTCACATGGATTATCGTCTAGTAATGCCCCTAAAACGCCCGTCCATGTGGTGGACGCAATTGGCACTGGTTCTACATGAGACCTGAGAATAATATTCTGAAATTCGTAGTTGTCTCTTGCGACCATTTTACTACTAGACGCAAGTGTCTACAATCAACCTAGACGCTTGAGTGTAGGAACGCATTCTGGACTCCAACGTCGAACCAGCTCTCTAGCGTCTAAAATTATACCGCTGATTTGACACCACATACGACCATGTCCAGTCCATGAGCACTATCTAATGCATCATCCAGTGTACGCACATGTCTCTCGCATATTCTCTTTATATTCCGTGTGGATGATGGGAGAAAGCAATCCCGGGCACTGGCGTCCTATTTCTTGGATGCAGGCGTCGCGTTGCTTTGCGGTCAAGTCGCGTGCGTCAGACTAAAATTTTGTTATGTTTACGCAGACTGGGATCGAACCACCGCCTTCCGAACAGCAACCAAAGATGCTATCCAATACTCTATCCAGTGCACGCACATGTCTCTCGCATTTTCTCTATATATTTTGGGTGTCATAATTATAAGCTAGACTCAGATAAGTAGCATGCACCCACGAATAAGTTGCGTACCTCAAAAAATTCTTCCAATTTCTTTTCAAATATTAAGGGTGGACGCAAACGTCAACAGTGCGACTAAAAATACAAAAAATACATCACATTTATTATAAGACGCTATGGTCTTGACAATTTTGACTAAGTTCGCGAGTAGACGCTTGCGACTAGTTACAAGAGACTTAATCGCGTATAATAAATTCTCATTTACGATGGAGTCCGGATGCAAAATCATAGGCACGGTCTAAATTTCCACAAGACTAAATTGACTGATTTAATTCTCGTTGGTTTCTCAGTAGTTGCCAACGTCCACGAAGCGATTGGGCAGCGACTCTTCAAAAAGAAACTATTAGCTGGCGTCAAGACATTTTCTTGTCCCAAAAGATTAAACTAAAATTCTCTAGGCAAGATGAGACGCAACTAAAACAAAGTCGTAGGTGTCCACAACATGTTGACTGGACAATAAATAAAAAATAAAAGCTTTATAATCCTGTTTGCGGTTTCCTACGACTTAGCTTTTCTTGTTTTCTCCCATCATATCTATAGATAGGAATCAAGCTGTATTCAGTAAAATTTGAAAAATTTTGGTCCCGCGACAAAAGGCTCCAAATGGTATGAAACGCAAAAAAACCGAAGAAAATTATGTATGTGTGTGTATGTTTGCAAGCACGATAGCTCGACAGCCGATTTGACGAAACTTTTGTTTGGAGCCTTTCCTCAACAAAAGTAAGGGCAAGTTCGTTAATGAGCCAAATCAGGCCATGGAGTCTGGAGGCCCCCACACACACTCACCAGAATTTTCCGGAAATCTTGAGTTCTAATGATCGGAATGTTCGACCTTGGGACATCAGGATCTGACGGCAACTAAGCTCCAAGAACTTCCAGAACTCTTGAGTCTTGGTGATAGGGATGAGCTCAAATTTTGAATATAAACTTTTGGTAAGTATCCAAGAACAGTTCCTGTTCTAAATTTGAGATAATATTATCCATTCCTGGTGCTTCCAATTACCAGACTTTCATGGATAACTCTGTAAATACTTTTCCGATCCTCTTCAAAATTTGCACGCAAGCTCTTTGACTAAGTCTGAATCCAGTTCCTATATTTACAGTTCCTATATTTACAATATAAATAAAGAAAGAAAAGCTATTTAATCCACTTTGTGGTTTCCTATGTTATTTTTTATATCTGTAGATACACTGGGACAAAGAAAGAAAATTTTAACCATTTCATGGTTTCCTGCCTCAAAAACGAAATATTTGCACTATAAGACAAACAGGCAGGAGTTCTGGTTCTTATCGAGCCTAGGTACAGGGTGATGAGAACCTAAACTGATGCAATCATATCTTCCGTTTGAGATCGTTAGAGCCATAGTTCGGTTGTTTCGACGCAAAACCGCAGGTCCAAAATAGTTTTCTATGAATATTGGACTAAATTTTGGTTCAAACGAGCCTATTTTCGGGTTTGATGAACTTAGTTTCAGGTTGTTTTGTTCCAAAATCTTGGAATACCGCAAAAGTTTATCATGAAGTTGAACTTAATTTTTTTTACTAAGCTCAAAATAGCTACTATACGAGCCTTAAACCAAAATTTTGAATCCACCTCAATGGACACATTTGGGCATCGCACACTTTCGTTGGTTTTGGTTCAATACAACCTATTTTTAAGTTAGAAAAATTTTCAGTGTAGCGTATCGTTAAATCAGAAAAACCAAAGAAAGAACCATAAAAATGGATGAAGAAAAAGAAATGTTTTATTTGTACAAGTAAATAACTTTTTCTCCCTCCAGTTTGAGAACCTAAATTACGGTTGTTGTGACATCAAAAAACAGCATCTGGGATGTGAAAAACCATTCAAGAAAACAAATAAAATTACAACAGGTAAATATTCTTGTTTTATAGTGTTCTGCTTTTCCTTTAATTTCCACTTGATTGAGCAAAAGTCTGTTTACTGTTAGATGTGAAATTGTAAAAAATCCTCCTCCCTTATCTTTAAAAAGATTCAAGAAAATCGCTGAGTAATTTTCACGCAATCCATCAACCAAAATTTACTCTCGCAGATTACTCTTGAAAACAAAAGAACCTCAAGGGTGGAAAACAGCGATTAACAATCTAAAAATGCTTAAATTTTTTTATGACAAATGAATTTCCACCGAAGAAAATGATTAATTGCTGAAAGTATGGAGAAAAGGAGAAACAAATTTCAGATTATGCCGATAAAAACTCTTTCCCAGAATCAGCTTTTACTTATTTCTGCTCAATTCCATCTTCTATTCAATTGAAAACATTAAACCATCCATACATCACTTGAGATATTTGTGAATGTTATTGACATCAATGCAACTAAAGGGGCTTCCCAGCTTAATTTATGTATTTTTGTTTGTATTTATAGAGGAAGAAAAGGATTTATGAGTGTAGCTTAATGGAGACAATGATTTCAAGCATTCTACTCAATTGATTTGAAGATTTTAAATATCGATTGACAACATTATTTTGTATGGCTTTGAGCTATTTGGGAACAAGTGATGGATGTTATGGGAGTTTGGAAGAGTTATGGGTTGGAAATGCACTTTTATTGGAAACCACTGTAAATCCTACTTTACAATAAAACTTGAAAATATCCTTATGGCTTCCTCCAGGCTTTCTACAGGTGTTTTCATGGCATTCTCATAGATATGATAATATATAAATAATTTTAAGCATCATTTCATAAATTAATTCAAGTTTAAAAACAAATATTGACATTTTCGAAAACTATTAAATTTAATTAAAAATTAATCAATTTCTTTTATTAAAATTTATTTTAGCATAACAAAAATTAACACGTAAGGAAGGCTTGAGAAACCCGGGATCCGACCATTAGGCCAACGTACAATAGGCCAACACCGTACATTAGGGCAACATTTTAAGGCCAAAACGTACATTGTGCCAAAACGTACATTAGGCCAACAGTACATTAGAACAAACGTACATTAGACCAACAGTACATTAGACCAACTGTAAATTAGGCCAAAAGTATATTAGGCCAAAACTAAGAAAACGTACATTAGGCCTACTTTTATAAAAAATTCGGGAGCTCGTTTGCCCGAATATCGTTTCCCTGAAAAATATTAAGCTTGACACTAAGCGAAGCCCTATTTGAGGGTCGTTATAGGATATACCTCCTTCCCTTCTTTAGAAAAATATAAAACTTGATTCTTTGAAGGACTTCATAGAATTTTCCCTTTTTTAGAAAAGTTTTGGCCCAATGTACTGTTGGCCTAATTTATACATTTGCATAATGTACTGTTGGCCTAATGTACGTTTTGGCCTAATGTACGTTGGCCTAATGAACGTTTGACCTAACGTATGTTGCCAAATGCACTATTGGCCTAATGTACAGTTGGCCTAATGTAATGTTGGCCTAGTGTACGTTTGGCCTTATCTTCTGTTGGCCTAATGTACGGTGTGGGCCTAATGTACGTTTGGCCTAATGTACGTTGGCCTACTGTAAGTTGGCCTAATGACCCAGAGTGAAGGAGGAGGAAGCCATGATGAATTTTTAAGATGCAAACGTGAGGATATCGTTAGGACAGTAAAATATGTATACAATATAGAGTTCCGGACTTACTAAAATCATCAACCTGCTTATGTCAAATGTCTTGGAAAACCAAAACATATAACCTCTTAGTTTTTACATAGGGTTACTATTTTACCCTATAGGCACCGCTGTCAAAACAATATTTGATGACGTGTACTTACTAAGCTCTATTCATGAGTTACTGACGTGTCCTCATGGTTTCCTCACGAATTGTTTACTTTTGAGCCATGTGGAAGGCGTTAGATCGTTAAAATAATGTATGGAGTCCTCACGATTTCCTCATGGTTTCCTCACTGGTTCCTCACAGCTTTCCTCATGCATTCCTCACAATTTCCTTCCTGTAAGAACACGTGAGAAACCCGTTAGATTTCCCGCAGGGAATTAGTAGGAAAGATCAATATTGGATGAGAGATGAGATAAGAGAAAAGAGAATATAAAGGAAAGAGAAGAGAGAAAAGAGTAGAGAGAAGAGAGAAGAGAGAAGAGAGAAGAGAGGAGAGAGTACAGAGTACAGAGTACAGAGTACAGAGTAGAGAGATTTGAGTAGAGATAAAGTGTAGAGACTAGAGTGAGGGGCAAATATATACGAAGGTAGTCTGAAAAGTTTTTGACCTGAACATGAAGATAGCAGCACTCATTAACAATAGCTAGGGAATGTGTCTGCGCGCTCATATTTCTGAAGATACTCAACAAAATTAAGTGCATTTTGGATGTGCAGTTGTTGCTTGACAATCGTTTGAGTGAGTCTATGTGAGTGGTTTTATCGAGCTGTCATTAAATATTTATTTATCAAAACCAATACGCCAGCGTACATCAAAGACCAGTTGAACGCTGGGTAGGAAGACTCTGCACCATTCTTTACCACCGTGAAATTTTGGGCAGCTGAATTTAAACGTAGCCATATCAACTTGGGAAACGATGAATGTTGGGAACGTCCAAAAACTGCAACCACTGACGATAGGACGAAATGGTGCTAGACGACCGTGAGAGAGATGACATAGGCTATAAATATGTTCAAACAACGTGTTTGTCACATATTGCATGAATAATTAGGCATGGGAAAGCTATCCGCACGTTGAGTGCCGCGTTTGCTCACGTTAGACCAAAAATGTGTTCGAATTAACGTTTCCCCCGCTCTGTTGTTGCAGTTCAGGTGCAATAAATTAGAGTTTTGGAGCCAAATAATTACAACTTAGATGAAAGATGGATATACCTTTGTACCCCAGAACAAAAACACAGTCAAAATAGTGGACTGCAAAGGGGTAATCGGCTTCTAAAAACCAAAAACTATTTTTACGGCTGAGAGAGTGATGGCGATTGTTTTTCTGGATAGTCATGGAGTTATCTTAATTGATTATCTTCAAAAAGGTAACACCATTACGGGAGCACTACGCATCATTACTTGACAAGCTGATGACAGAAATTGAGGAAAAAACAGCAAAATTCGCGAAAATCCACGAACTACGGTTTGAACTGCTTGACCACTCTCCTTACTCACCAGATTTATCATCAAGCGACTTTTTTCTGTTCCCGAAGATAAAAGTTGCACTCGGAGGACAGAGCTTTTCGTCAAATGAGGAGAAATTGCCTGCGTAAACAACTATATTGCAGAAAAAGATGCCGAGTACTACTTGGACGGGTTAAAGAGATGGGAGCATCGCGGGAGAAGTAATTTGAGGACAAAATGTCTTGGGTTGGAAACTTTTCACACCACCCTCGTTAAAACCGTACAGACCAGGCTCCTACCTTAATATCATATTCAACCTTACTACACCTTACTACTTTATTAATAGAGAGTAAGGAGTAGATAGACGAGAGATGAGAGTAGAGAGTAGAAATTAGATAGATGAGAGATGAGAGATGCGAGATGAAAGATGATAGATGAGTGATGAGAAATGATTTCTCATTTCTCATTTCTCATCACTCATCTATCATATTTCATCTCTCATCTCTCATCTCTCATCTCGTTATCTATTTCCTCTCTATACTAATAAATAGAAATACGAAATGAGGAGAATGATGAGAGATTAGCGATCAGGCATGTTAGTTTAGTTAATTCCAAACTATTTCTTTGTCCAAATAAAAATATGTATTCCCTCACTAATCACATTATAAACAGATCGGCTTTCCGACTGCACAACCGTAATAAAGCTCACCATCATATATGCCAGAAATCGGAAAATATTGTGACTTTCAATTAAAAAATAAATTTAAATTTATAATTTATAATAATCAAAAAAATATATGCTGCCTACCTATTTTTCATAAATTAAACTTTTAATCCAGATTTTTTGTTTGCGGCTTTAAAAACATTTTAATCAGCAACAGCTGAAACAATTTCAATAAAATTTTCATTATCGGGCGAACAATATTTTTTGCTTGCTTATTAATGCCATGTTATAAATTTTTCAACATGTCGAAAGGTCAGTCAGAAGGAAAAAGATGCAAAATTTTGATTGACTTTTACAATGTTGCATAACTTGAAATATGTGATAATCACTTAAATACCAATTTTATTGGATTCGAGCTCCAATGTACCAGGAACTTCCACTTCCATTCTTGAGTTGTAGTGATTGGAATGAGCTTAAATCTCTCTCTATACAAGCTTTTTACAATTGCCCGAGGACAATTCATATGCTAACCATGGGATAGTAACACTCGTTCCTGGTGCTTAAATTTACCAGACATTTTTGGATAAGTCTGTAAATACTTTTCCGGTCCTCTTCAAAAAGTCTAAATCGGGTTTCTATCATCATATACAAAAAAAAAAAAAGAAAAATTACAATTCACTTTGTGGTTTCTTACGTTTGATTGTCAGGTTTGCCTCTGCTAGTTCTGTTAATTAAGAAGCCCCCGAATGATGGTTGTCAAATTATACTCCAACACTATTTGCTAAAATTTCTCAACTTCATCAGTGACATTGACTGTGAATATAGTACGTGCCATTTCAACATAGCGACATGTGCCGTAATCATTAAAATAATTCATTAATTAATTAATCAATTCATTAATTGATTAAATTTTCAACAACTTCATATTCATTGCTATCAGATTTTTGGTTTGTACGTGACTTGTTCTTTATATACCGTATATTGATGCTAATAAAATATGTGTAATGAGTTGAACATAATGTTAAGCATTGTTAGAAAATAAGTAAGAAATGAGAAATATTTTCCTTTGATATCTTATCTTGGAATATTTAAAAGATAACTTTTACAATTTCGGAAGTCTAACATGAAAAAAATTAATTAAAATTTTTTAAGAATTTTGCGGATTTCAAAAACGGTTCGTAGAAAAAGCAATAAAAAAACGATAACGAAGGACCTTAATTTTATCTTGAAATGTCCTTTTTGACTTGCATTTGAAATTATCTATAATTTGATACCAAAAAGTGATTTTTGAATGATTGACCTTTTCTGATTTTTTCGGAAATTCTAGAGACTATTTTTGATGTATGAAAAACGAAATGAATAAAGAATTAGTAGGTGCAAAGTTCGGTACCGCAAGTGACCGAAACGGTTTATTTTTGGCAATGTCATAAACAGAAAACCACTATTACAGAAAACAAGTGTAAATCTTTGTGTTTCATTCAGTATTCTGCTTTTCCTTGAACTTGCAGATCCCTATATCCAAAATTGTTACTTTGCGAGCCAGAAAATGCTTCTTTTGACACCTGTTACCTGCTATGAGCAAATCGAATGAGTCCTTGGAGACTTAACTCCAAACGGACGCACACGCTAAATGAATGTTACCGATTTATCTGTGAAATTCATCGATTTTAAGAAAAAACCTGGATCACCGAAAATATCTGTTGATTTTGTTAACTACACGATCGGTTAAATCAATTAACAGATTTATCGGCAGTTTTTGACGTTTTCCAGAAAGTACGAGTAACAATTCTACCGAATTATGCAATCAATGTTACTAATATTTGTATTCAATTTTACTGATTAGTGCAATCAATTCATCCGATTCTTGTAACCAATTTCACCGATTTTTCCAATCAGTTGCCCCAATTCTTGTAATCAGTTTCAATGATTTCCACAATCAATGTCACCGATTTTCGTAATCAATTTCACAAATGATTTCTGTTGTGAATGTTACCGATTTTCCCAATCAGTTTCACNGTAACAATTCTACCGAATTATGCAATCAATGTTACTAATATTTGTATTCAATTTTACTGATTAGTGCAATCAATTCATCCGATTCTTGTAACCAATTTCACCGATTTTTCCAATCAGTTGCCCCAATTCTTGTAATCAGTTTCAATGATTTCCACAATCAATGTCACCGATTTTCGTAATCAATTTCACAAATGATTTCTGTTGTGAATGTTACCGATTTTCCCAATCAGTTTCACCGATTTTGGTAATATCTATTACCAATTTTTCTAGTCTTTTACCAATTTTTGGAATCCATACATGAGCCTAATTACATTACATTAGTCATTCTTTTATAATAAACTTACAAATGCTTACCCGATTTGCTCACGAGGCGTCTGGTCACTCACAATATAAAGAACCAGGCCGATACGGTTTCATGACTTTAACTTCAATTCTTTTTTTTTTCTATGCTTCCGCTCCTAGCGTTGCTCCGGCTAATAAGGGCGCTGCCATTAGGGGGGCCGTATTCATTATTGTTGACGTTACGCCGTTGGTACAAAAATGTTCACTTTGTATGGGAGCCCACAGAGGTCTTTATCCGATTGGGCTGAAAAATGATGAGCATAACATGGGTACCAGTTAGAGATTTTATTAACGAACATTTGTACGGGAGCCGACAGAAGCTTTTGTTCAATTGGGCTCTTATGTGAATGGATCACGTGTCCTTGTCAAATGATGGCTTTCTTCGAAATTTCAGTTCGATCGGACAAACCGTCTAGGAGTTTTCTTGAGACAAAAAAAGTTTCGGAAAAACTGTCGATGGATGTAGGGATCGCGGGATCGTGCAACCGACTAACAGACGTCCAACCAATGTTGGTCGGAAATGATTCCTAGAGGTCCAAAACGTGTTTTAAAATTTATTNTCGGACAAACCGTCTAGGAGTTTTCTTGAGACAAAAAAAGTTTCGGAAAAACTGTCGATGGATGTAGGGATCGCGGGATCGTGCAACCGACTAACAGACGTCCAACCAATGTTGGTCGGAAATGATTCCTAGAGGTCCAAAACGTGTTTTAAAATTCGGCGATTTTCATTTTTGGACCAAACGCATGACTTTCACTTTCAGTTAAAGTAAAAACGTAAGAAACTAAAAAGTGGATTGTTGTGCATTTCTTTCATATTTAAATTAAATTACTGAAATACTAATCAGAATTATCGTATACAAGATTTTGGGAGGTTGGCGTTTACTCAGGGGAATTTAGGGACGGTCAACTTCCCCCAAATCCAGTAATCCTAAGATTGTTTCAGTAATTTTTATAAATTAAGCTCATTTAAGGGACTGGAAAAAAACTAACAAATTATGGTAGAAGATGCCCCTTCTTAAAATAACTAATCCCGATCGAATTTAAGTTTCAGTAGTCAGAAAATATTTTTCCGTTGAAGGAATTGTTTTATGTTTACCCATTTTCTGTTCCAGTTTTCTTTATTTGATCTCGTTGTTGTTGCCTGGTGTTTTAACTTGAATGTCGATCATCCTATTGGCTGGCTACTTCATGCTACATGTTTCTTTTGCCTACTGCTAAGCTAAACATAGTCAAATCTACTTCCTTCTGCCATATGTAGACAAAACCTGTAATTGGCTGACTTGTATTTCCATCGCATTGCATTATAATACCTATATAAACGTCGCATTTCCAGCGTCTGTGCCTTCTTATTTCTTATCTACAATTCAATCACCTCTGAAAGATATTAAAACTTTGACGATCGATTAACTTCTGATGTGTCTTGAAGAAATAAAATCATCAGAAACCTCATCTAGCAATGAGAAATATGAACAACGTGCTTTAACTAGGCTTTAATGAATAAGGTTGATGCCCAGGTGACTAAGTACTTTCCTTTACAAAAACTTGAAAGCCCTTACAGGATCTATCCAATAATGTACAGCATTTTCCTCGAACGGTTTTCTACTTTCACAATTGACTAGCATACTAAGAAGCCTTCTAATGCACCACTCCTTGTTTCGCCATTTGAAAGCATCATTGGCATGCCACTTCTAGAGCACTCAAACATATACGGTATTAATAGACTAATATATAGTGAGTTTTCTCAGAGATGACCGGGTGGTTGAGTGGTTAGCACGCTAACCTCACATCCACTGGGTTCTGGGTTCGATTTCCGGTACAAACGTTAGTTAGTGTGTGAAATATGTATACACTTACTACCATCTACAATTATNGTTAGTTAGTGTGTGAAATATGTATACACTTACTACCATCTA
>JXPH01019267.1:4898-15316 GCA_001014845.1 Mochlonyx cinctipes
TTAGACCCGAATACTCAGCAGATGAAAAATCTGGTCTTTTTCCCGAATCTCGCGATATTTTTTTAAGTATGTAAACCATCTTTGTAGAGCATATAATCTGTCGTGTTTTTCGTAAAACGTGACACTATAGGAGCGGAAGGAATCAGAACTAATCTACCCAAAATTTACAAGTCATGGGCGAGTCTATAAGTTTCCCTTTCAGCATCTTCCTATATTGGTCAGAGGTGACTCTACGTCCTCCTTCCAGTTTCTTCCTATGTGATTCGGACGCTTCGCAATTATTTTATACTCAAAAATTGTCCGATAAGCTTATTCTCAGTAGATGGCAACAAAAATTCAAAACATACTCGTAAACCACACTCGATACCCTTTACAAAATTTTTCATCCTATACGACAGCTATATTAATGTAAGATGAAATTAATTATAAAATTTGCACCAATACTTAAAACTCTTTCATATAAATCAAAACCGGGAGCATAGACGTCAGATTAGTTATATTTTTTTCGCAAAGTCCCGCGTGCGACACTTTTAGATCTCGAAATACGACTGAAAATGGCCACATTTTTTAGTTTGAAAGTGTCTTAAGTAATATTGGACCTCTAATGAAGGTCATGCGTGTGTTTTTATCGCGATAAGAGGTCCTTTTTGAAATTTTTGCTTTCATTTAGAAAATTTTCTATAAATATGAGAGAATAACGAAAATTCGAGAGCGACACACATACCATCAAAGAAAAAAAGATAATTTATTTAGTCGTACGGGGCAAATTTTCTTTTGAAAAATATAACTAATTTCATCCTATACTACAGGCATATTATATAGGCCGAATCTGGCGGAGTTTTCGTGTAGGGTATTATAAAGCTCTTCAGACTAGAACAGTTAAAGTCTAGAGTATTGTAATCGATAAGTTTACCTGTATCCTTTTCCTCAACTTTTTTTTTGAAAAAAGCATTTTCATTCTTGAAAAAAATGCACATTTTTAAACATTACGACAAACTTTTCGAATTTGTACAGAAATCTTTATGTGCCGACAAGAAAATATTCAAAAAGAAACTTGGCAACACGTGTTCAGCTTTACATACACTTATAAAAATGATCCGTTGTAGTAACGTAACTTCTGGTGACTGCAGAGTTTTATCCTGAGGCTGCTAAATAGCATACAGTTTTCTGAGTGTAGGAATGTCTGCAAGTTTTCTTATGACGCCTTGTCTGTCTACTTTGTGTGACAGATGTCGCCTTGTTTTTCACATTGGGGCTTAATGTTTTGTGTGCAAGCAAATGTGTGAACATACTACGTAGAGCTTTTAAAAATCAAACATGTGTCACGTGCGATAGAGATTCTATCGGAGATTTTTCCATTATATGGATTGCGAAATGTTAGAGGGCTTTAGTAATTGTGTCTTAATTTCCTTCGATTTTATTCTTATATCTATTTGAATAGAATATCTCTGCCGGTATTTGTATCTTTTGTATAATAAAATCAAAAGAAATCAAGATTAAAATGAGCAAAAAATAATTTTCTCACGATCACTCCCTCATTTTGAAAATAAAAAGATTTATTTTTAGGTTAGTTTTATGTATTTCTGTCTGCATGCAGTTAATTTTAGAACAATATTCATGTGAATGACACATTATTAAACTGATATGTGAAAACATTAACCAATTCTTGAAATTAGTAGAGAACATACAATAACGATCACTTATGGCGCTCCATGTCACTTTACGTCTAAATCATTTCTTTGTATGACTTTTGAAGTATTCAAGTTGATATATTTTATCAATACTTTGTACTATATTGTGACAAATTAATGTTCTGATGCAGCTGAAAATGCATTTCCTCTGCTAAACTGCATGTTTGCATCAATCGAAAGAGACAGATTGGGCGACGTTCGTTCGTTCATGACTTTGAAATGAATTTCAAACTCCCACAATAAATTCGAGAATTCAATGATTTTATTTAGAAAATGTCTTCTCGTGTAATTTTAATCTAGATCTGCTTTTGAAAAACAAGGAAATAGAAATTCTAATGCATCTTTTCTACACCGGTGCATTCCAAAACACAATCTTTCAAACAGCTGCTCATTAAATTAGAATATTGTAGAAAAGATAATCTGAAAATATTTTGGTGAATAAATTTTCACCGGAGTCGGGAATCTAAATTTATACGCAGCCAAGCCAAAATCAAAAGGTTGAAAGTAATTGTTATGAATTTTATGCGTTCAGCGTTTCTATTTTTGAAATATTTTATGCTAGACGTTGAAAAGTTATTGACCGTATGCAGTTTTGAATTTTATGTCGCAGAAAAATGTTGTAATATTTCGTTTCAAGGGGTCTGCAATATTTTTTTACACAATGAGTCTTCAAGAAATATTATACACCTAATAGCTAGCCTGACCCAAATATAATATTTAATACTCTTGAAGACAGCTTTGCCTTCTCATTAATTTTTGAAATCTTACAAAGTACCAGGCAAACCGCATGAATTATAACTTGCGAGCTTTGAGCTCATTGAATAGAAAATCTCTTTTCTGGCTCACAATAATTTCGAAAAAATATTGCTTCAAAAATAGTTTTAAGCCGGAAATTATTTTTTTATAAACATAAACATTGTTTGGGTAATTTAATTGAAAAAATTGGTTAAATTTTTGTTTTCTTGCCTAAAGAGATTGTATAACACTTAGGAAGGTATTCACCAATCGTTGTTAAAATTTTGCCGGAGTTATTTTTTTTAAATTTCCATACAACGTGTAACCAAAAACAATTCCAATTTATAAGAAACATCGTGCGTATGGGCGTTCACGATGGGGGAGGGCAAGAGGAGCCTTCCATGAGACTTTGAGGCCACTTTTTTACAAATTTTCTTTTAATTTCTGAGAACCTACAGAGCTCAAATAAGAGAAATGGAGACATAAGGAAGCGCTTTTAAACCGTTTGTATTTCTATTTATTTCTTCATTTTTAGAGCGGCCAAAACAAAGCAAAGGCATCAAGATCTCCTCTCCCAAGAAGTTGAAACGCTCAAATTTTCTTGATTTTTCAATTTCTTAGACTAAGACAGAAGAAGCCAACATAAATCAGGGATGGCACTTGCCTTATTTCGTTATCAAATTGTTAATTTTTTCTAGTTCTTGTTAAACAACCTAGCACCCTATTATTATTTTTTCCAGTTTGGTTGGACCTTTACCGATCAGGAAAAGGCTCAAGATCAAAAAAATTTACCACAGTATGTCTGTTGTAGACGTAGAACGTTATTTTATTGGATTTTAAGTTTTTGGATTTAAATAAAAATGGGTGACTAAGAAAAGAGAAATGGTTGACAAAAAAAGAAATTTGGATGACAAAAAAGTAAATTAAGGTGACACAAAAGTAAATTTGGGTGACAAAAAAGAAAATTTGGTTGACAAAGAAGTAAATTTGGGTGACAAAAAAGTGAATTTGGGTGACAAAAAAGGAAATTTAGGTGTAAAAAAAATAAAAATGGATGTTAGTCGGTTGTAAGATCCGTCTATTTGTTTTTTCGTAGGCAATCCTATGTCCGAGGAAAACTCCCACAAGGTTTATCCGATCATGCTGAAATTTTGCAAATAGGTATATTTCAAAAATAATTCCCTGGCTCCTTTTTTGGGCCTAATCAAACATAGGCTTCTGTGGGCTTCCATACAAAAGTTCGTAATTTTATCGATAAAAACGATATAAATCACACATTTATTAATAAAATCTCTTGAAATTTTTGCCAAGATTATTAATTATTAATTGGTACCCATTTTCTACCAACAAGTTTTTAGCCCACTTGTAACTGTGGGCTCTTTGTATTTGACATTTTTATACCAAAAATGATGAATTTTTATAATTAAACGGTGAGACGTCATCAATAATCAAACGGCACCCTTCATTCACCGGAGCAATGTTTGGAGCGGAGGCATATTAAAAATAACCATAGAAGTTAAAGTCATGAAGCCATTGGCCATTGGCCTCGTTCTTTAATTTCTGCAATTGGCTCTCCGTGTCGAAAATAGGGGGGTAAATTGAACGGCCAAATTGAATAATTTAATTTTTTTGAATTTTTTTTTGCTGTTTTCATCTAATATTGTCGAGTAGAAAAAATATAAACAAACTGTACTATTTTTAATTATTTTTTTAAAAATTAATTAGATCTGCATTCTTTATCGGTTAAACTGTCAACATTTGCATCCTAGAACCTTACAAACGTCTGGTTTTTCGTTAGGGTAACTGTGTTTTTGGTAGGGTCACGAGTATTTTTTTTTTTTCAGTAGGGTTACTTTTTTTTGATAGGGTTACGTATTATAATATCTTGTTTTCTGTATTTCACGCCCTTGAACAAAAGACAATTACGTGCAAGAAGATTTTTTTATTTTTTTTAAATAGCCAGATTTTTTTAAATTTTTTAAACATTTTTTTAGCGGTTTTTGATGTAAAATCTATCGTTTGGCATAGTTTTTGAAGGGTTGTTTTACCTGGCTATTGGCCAGTAATTTTTTTAAAAATTTGTAAATCTTTTTTTGATTTTTAATTTCCAAAAAAGCCAGTAGAAGTTCCAAAATCTCTCAATATTTTCTAGATTTTTCACTTTTTAAAACTGTCTCCCTATAAGAAAAATTTCAAAATTTTCTCAGTCTTTTGTGGATTTTTATATTATAATTTCCGTGCAGAAAAAGCCAGAATAAATTCCAAAATTGAATGGACTTAAGATGTCTGGAAGTTTCTGTTACCTATGAGCCTTTAGATCCTGCTGTCCCAGGGACAAACTTTTTGAGGAACTGAATTCTTATCAAACGTTTATACTCCAAATTTGAGCTCATTCCGATGTTAGAACTCAAGGATTCTGGACGTTCCTGGTACACAGTAGCTCTCAAGTCCCGATGTCCCAGGGTCTAAATATTTTAGAAACTGTTCTTAAATACTTACCACAAGATTATGTTCTAGATTTGAGCTCATCCTGATTATTAGAACTCAAGATTTCTGGAAAATTTTAGTGAGTTTGTGGGGTCCCCCAGGCTCCGTGGTCATATTTGGCCTATTAATGAACTCGTCCTTATTTATCGAGAAAAGCCTGCACACGAATTGGTTGAGAGTTAAGTGAATTATTGAGTACACAGACACTCACGCACAGTCAGACACACACACACCACACATAGGGGAGAGTGAGGCTAAACGCACCATCATTTTTCAACTGTTCATAATTTTTTTTAAACAAAATATGATTGGATATGATGAGGAACGCTAATTTCTAACTATTTTACTGATCAGAAATTCTAAGGAAATTATTGTTTAAAGTCCTTAAAAGCTGCCAAACCCAAAATAATTTTTTTTATCAGTCTCAAACTTCATTGAATATCATTGTCCATCATTTTCCAGCCATTCACGATTGTTATAAACGTCTTTGGCTAGTAAAATAAGGGTGGGGCATTTAGCCCTACGGGTGTGGTGCGTTTAGCCTCACCACATAATATTTCAGAAAACCAGCTATAACAAAAAAAAGCCCTTTTATTTTATATTTTTGGGTTTATAGCTACCATTAGATGCATTAAATATACAGAAAGTTAAGGCAAAGGCACCTGAACTCTCATATATATTACCTTTTGAGAAGCTATAAACGTTTGGAAAACTATTGCCAAACAAAAGAAAATCTTCAATTAACTTAACAATTGGAGAATAGGGTCCTTAGCAGTAAGCAACATAAATAAATAAATATTTGTAGTTTAAGAAATTCAAATAAATTATTCTTGATTTATTTCACGGACACATTCCGTACCCTAGACTTTACCGGAAGCATGCATGTAATTTTTGTGATTTCCACATGCTTTGTAAAGCAATAATTTGTCAAAAATTTGTAAGAAAAAGTTGCCAAGTCAATTAAAATTGCCCATCAGGGGCCTCAGCATAAATTAAAAGACAACAAACTATTTTTATTTCACAAGATTAATTGAGGCCAGGAAAAATAATAATTGATTTGCGTCAATATTTTAATGAAAAACAAAAAATTCGGTCATCTTGTGTGCGGTAAAAATAAACGATGTATAATTAGTCACCGATCAGAATAAAAATAAATTTATTTACAAAAAAAAAACTAAAGTTACGTATATGTCAAGCGGCAACCTTCAAAATGTTATTAATTTTTGTAAAAGACTTTTTGCAGTACAGTTGTTTCTCGATATTCTGTCGCTCACAATAAACAATATTTTATTCCACAAATTAATTTTCAGTAAACCTAGTTTTGGATGTACAAAAAAAATCATTGTTCTTATTATCGTGGTTTACCTGTAGTTTTTCATCCACCTCATTGAATTGCGTTTATTTTTACATTTTTCTCTTTTGTTTTTCTCACAAAATTTTTCAAATATTTTAATCATAATTTATTGGTTTTATTTTCAGGATTGAGATTCACATCTGACACAGAGACGCTTGTGTCTTCGAGCATTGGATCAATTGCATTTTTGTCCGCGAAATTAGAAAATTTTTGTGAGCAAGTGGTGTTTTCATGGTGAGTGTTTGATTGTGAAATTTTGAAATTGGCTCCGCAAGAGTAGCAAAAATTGAAAACGGTTGCGCCACAAGATATAAAATAACTTTTTATTTTCAATAGCGCGCTCAAGCACTTGATATTTTTCTCAAACTCATGTTGATTTACGATTATGGCACGTGACGAATATTGAGAAGAAATTTTAAAAAAGGTATTTTTTCTTACAAAAATAAATATGACGCTGATGAAAGAAAACATCGAATGATAAATAATATCGTTGATCATCTTTGACAGCAGCATTCATTAGTCATGATCTGATCAGAGACAGATTGAGACAAATGTGCCTCGTCTTCTTCCCCTCTTCATATATAGGAACGAATACTGTACCACTTACGGTAAAAACCCTTACAAAAACTTCAAAAGCTCGCAAAAATATTTTTAAAGTTTATATAGCAAAAATATTATTCAAAATAAGAAAAGATAAAAACTTAATAATTATTAAACAGATATTTAAACAGATCATTGAAGCAATTTTATTGCAATAAATATATATTTGAGAAACTTATTAAATTTATTTATTATCATAAACTCTGACGCACCAGATGCGCCATTTTCTTGACGAAATTGTTTAAAATTTTCTTTTATAATAAAAAATTTACATCATCGCTATAATAAAATAAATCCTCGCGTTATGTCTTTTAATTAATTACGAATAATTTAATTTATTCAGCGAGGTGCTATAAATCAAAACCGGGAGCATAGACGTCAGATTAGTTATATTTTTTTTCGCAAAGTCCCACGTGCGACACTTTTAGATCTCGAAATATGACTGAAAATGGCCATATTTTTTAGTTTGAAAGTGTCTTAAGTAATATTGGACCTCTAATGAAGATCATGCGTGTGTTTTTATCGCGATAAGAGGTCCTTTTTGAAATTTTTGCTTTCATTTAGAAAATTTTCTATAAATATGAGAGAATAACGAAAATTCGAGAGCGACACACATACCATCAAAGAAAAAAAGATAATTTATTTAGTCGTACGGGGCAAATTTTCTATTGAAAAATATAACTAATTTCATCCTGTAGTACAGGCATATTATATAGGCCGAATCTGGCGGAGTTTTCGTGTAGGGCAATGATAAATTTATCAATGATAAATTTATCAATGATAAATTTATCAATGATAAATTTATCAATGATAAATTATCAAAATTGATAATTATNATCTTAAACAAAAACCAAAATACTGTGAAAATCTCAACTTCGAGACCTTAGTGCTTATTTATCATAAGTCAAAATAGGCAAACTGAGATAAACGCAAAAGAAGTTGAAAAAAATAACTCTTGAGCCCTTGGTTATAGATAAAAACGCTTATATTCTGGTCCGTGCATAAGGGGGTTTCAGAAAGACTTATCCACTTGGTCGAATGCCATATGGCCGTTTGCCGGAATGCTGTATGGGACATTTGACCGAAATAGGAAAAAATATCATCTTGCGACATTTGGACGAAATAGAAAACAATTGCATACAAAAAGATCTTTGAAAAATGGGTGCATTATGTGAGATTTTTTACCTATTATACCAAAATAACTTTCTTTAACTAAAATTCATAATCAAATTTAGAAAAAAGGGTGCATTGTGTGTAATAATGTTAATTTTACTGTATCGCAATCATTAAAAAATTCTTTGAAAAAAGGGTGCATAACAAAGGGGTTTTTAATTATCGCTAAAATAACTTTTTTTAACTAAAATGTATAATCAATTTAAGACAAAATGCTGCATAGTGTGTAATAATAATGTTGATTTTACTATATTCTAATCACCATGGCTGTTAAAAGGTGCAATGATTGTTGCAGCACAACTTCTAGTTCACCAACTTTGGTGTGATTTGAAGCTCTCAAATTCAGTGGGCTGAATAATATTGATAAAATTATTCAGCCCACTGAATCTAAGAGCTGCAAATCGAACCAAAGTGGGTGAACTAGAAATTGTGCTGAAACAATCGATGCACCCTTTAACAGCCATGCTAATCACTAATAAATTCTCCAAAAAATGGGTGCTTTATGTGGGGTATTTTAATTATAGGCAAAAATAACTTATCAATAACTAATATTAATTTTACTGTATCGCAATCACTGAAAAATTCTTTGAAAAAAGGGTGCATTATGTGGGGTTTTCTAATTAAAAATAAGATATAATTTTATGTATTTTTTATTTCGGCCAAATTTTTTATGATTCGGCCAAAGTTCCGAAATCGAAAAAATCGGCTTTATGGTTCGGCCAAACGGCCTTCTGCCATATGGGTGTCGGCCATATGCCTCAACACCTCGGAAAAAAGCTCAAGATCCGAACTAGTCATGCCTGAGTCACAAAATGGGCCTTTGACCTTTCAAATTGATCTTCTAAATCTGCTTATAGGTTCTACACTAAGCCGTTTTGCAGAAAATGGCGTTTGAGCTTAAAAAAAAATTGACGACTTATAACAAAATTTTTATTTAAGCTCCACCCCAACCACTTATAACAAAATACCAAGTTATTCATGTCAAAATTAAGGTTATTTTGAAAGCATTTATAACAAAAGTGCATCTAACAATGCTAACCAATCACAAAAAAGGGATTGGTGATTCTTATAAGAAAAAGGCCAAAGTCAATTTATAATAAAAATATATTTTTCCCTGACTTATGATAAAAGCGCTTCCGAAAAATAAAATGCCCAATGCCAAATGTGGTTTATGATATAAAGTATATTTCCCTGACTTATAATAAAAGCGCCTCTGAAAATAATCCCTCTGATATTAGGGACTTATAATAAGAATTTATAACAAAATGACAAATTTAGATGAAAAATGGATATATTTTTGAAATAATTTAGGATTTATATCAAAGTGACAATTAAATATTTCAAAACAAAAAGAGATAGGAAGGCGAGAGCACGTGCAAAAAATCTGACGTGCCTCAAAACCAAGTAAAAAGCAGTGCAATTTTGTTATAAGATGCCTTATAACAAACAAATACTGAGGTTATATTTTTCGACTAAGGCAAACTGACACGCACCAAAGAAAAAGAATCAAATTTTATTTACTTACGCACAAACATACTAAAATACTTAGTATAGTGTTTATATTTAGATTAGTATACAAAAATTTCGATCAGTTTTCTATTTATGTAGCACATAGAATTTAGATTTCATTCATAAGATATTTGTATTATGTACTTATACCAATAAATTGATGGCGGCTACTCTCAAATAGATAAAATGTATCAATTTTGACGAAAGTAAACACAAAAATCTTTATTTTAATTTAACAATAATAATTCAATCAAACCAAAGGGTTTTGACTAAACATCCAAAAAAACTCCAAAAAATACCAACTGGTGGGATTAAAAATGGCAGACAAAACGTTGAATAGAGAGAAAAAATTCAAAATGGTCGAGGTGAAAAATGAAATGGCGGAACAAGAAATTAGACAAAAATTTACATTAAACGCTGGAGATTATATCCAAACTCTAAGAAAAAACGTAGGAAACCACAAAGTGGATTATGTAGCTTTTCATCATATTTATTCTATACCTTGTGATAGAAACTGGATTTAGACTTCGACAAAGATGATATGTCCAAATTTTGAAGAGGATCGGAAAAGTATTTACAGAGTAATCTAAGAAAGTCTGGTAATTGGAAGCACCAGGAATGGATGATATTATCCGCATAGGAACTGTTCTTGGATACTTACCAAAAGCTTATATTCCGAATTTCAGCTCATTCCGATCATTAGAACTCGAGAATTCTGGAAGTAGACAGTACCTAGAAGCCTTCAAATCTGGATGAGAGATAGAGATAAGGCCTATAGGAACCTATTGGGACCAGGCGTGTCCTCATATTTCAGAGAACTTACTAGGTATTATTGGACCAACAGCTTATAGTGGATTCCGAACCACCAC
>JXPH01019275.1:0-10789 GCA_001014845.1 Mochlonyx cinctipes
AAAGTTTGGTAACTGGAAGCACCAGAAACGGATGCTATTACCGAAAATTTAACATAAGAACTGTTTTTGGCACGTACTAGCTTACAATCTAAATTTGAGCTCATTCCAAACTAGAACTCAATTGCTTTGGAAGTTACAGGTACCTAGGAGTCCTCAGTTCCCAATGTCTCTCTCAGGTTCAAACTTTTCAGGGAACTATTCTTAGACTCTTACCACAAGATTATATTTCAAATTGAAGAAGGCACAAATTCATGGGTTGAGCACAATGAGCCCAATTATAGGTCTTCGTGCGAGAGATAGTACAAATACCTACTGTATTCCCTCCCCTATTTGAGGGGGGGGGGGAGGCAAAATAGATCTGAATACGAATTTTTCCTCACTTTTTCCATTTTCCGCATTACATACGAACCTTATTTGTGATTCCATAAATTTGCAAGCTTAAATGATACACTGCACCTTCTGTCGACACTCAGAAATGTAAAACCCAAACAAAATTTTACATGCATTGTACAAAATGCAGGATAAACTTTTGTGTGTGGGTGCAGACTGCAGGCAGGTACAAGCAAGTCAAGTGTAAAATGAACAAAGAACAAGATCTTAAATTTATTCCTCTCCTTCCGCTTTTTACCACCCAGATTTTCATTCTGCACCCACTTCATAAGCAAGATATGTTATTTCTCCACACAAAAGCCAAGACTTATTCTTGGATCCTGTGTACCAAAGAACATTTTGTTACAAGAACAATATCTACCTTATTCCCAACCTATATAGAAATATGTGCATCTGAAACATAAATATTTATGTGTTGAAGCATAAATTCTCATCTCGTTGTCATGTTGTACAATAAAGAGAACGAACAATAACATACAAGATTTGTTTCACAAATAGAGAAAGATACCCAACATTACTTATATATTATGATTTTGCACAGTAAAAACAATAAGGGTAAATTTATTTGTCAGTTTTAAATCTGAATAGTTTACACTTAAATCTTTATGGATCGAGGAATAGTCTCATATCCAGGAGCTTATTGTTATACACTAATATACGGGCAATTTTAGCTGTAATCGAAGCGAAATCACATTCATTTTTTACTGTGTGAGTCTTCACTATAAAAAAATTCCACTGATAATTCCTTTATCAGGCTTACTGGTTTTAGCAACAGAATCTCTTTGTTGGTAAATCCTGAAAAACGTATTACTTTGTTCCTGTTTCTCATGGGTATGATACTGAACCTAAGACTAAGAAATCATTGAAATTCACATTCCGTAACCTTACCATCTTTACTAAATCAAAACTCATTTTAGTTTTTGAGAAAGGATCTTGCCAGTATACCGTATCCGTTTATCAAAGTATAGCGTATCATCATGTTAGAGCAATTCAATTTCATTTTATTATTTTGACATGGTATAAAAAATTGAAACCTACAAAAAAGCATAATTGAATACATGAATACAATGAAATTATGTTAATTTTATTTTAAATTTATTTACGCAGAAATATTATTTTCAATAATTTATGACAATCATTAGCAAAATTTTTATTATTTGTGAAATTTATGCATGGATAATTCAACATGCAGGATTCTCCTCTTCAGCCATTTATCGACTGCTGAAATTCAATATTCGCAATTTTGATTCAATAGCTGGATGGCTATAAATGGAGCACAAGCATGATATTATACTGTCATAATCAGCAATCATTTAATATTTAAAATTATAGTCCAATTTGTGATAATCAAGGTGGAGTTTTGCATTAAGCTGGGCCGTTCTTTATGGAGAAATTCTAAACTATTTTTATTCTTCGGTAATATTGATGCCAATAGAACCCCTGATTTTTTTAGGATTTTTATTTTGATGTCTACTTTTTTGCGCTTTTACTCTAACATTTTCAGGTCCTGCAACAAAGGACAAAAAATAATAATTTTTTATTTTCCAATTATGTTTTTCTAATTTTGCTTGACCCTGATCTCTATACCATACAAAAATGCGAAAGAAAAAGTACTAAAAAAATTTGCTCCTTTCTCGAGGTCAAAAACTGTCGATTCTTGAGAAATTCGGGAAAAATGGAAATTCTTCGAAAAAAAACATATTTTTGAGCCCTAGACAGGACCAATTTTCGTTTGCAACTTCTTCATTCGCAGTTTTGTATGTTATGGGGGTAAGAAAAATTAGAAAAATTTAACTGAAAAAAGACTTTTTACCAGGACCTAGAAACTTCAGGATTAAAGTTAATCAATTAGAAAAGTAGAAAATTTTCCATTTCGTCCCTCGCACCCTATTTTGCAGTCAAACCAGGACAATGATAATAATTAGACCTCAGTCAGAACTACAGAATATAAACAGCAGTAAATTGAGTCCTTTTTACATTTCTTCAACCGAATCCCCTGTAACGGAAGAAATGTATTGGAGAATCCTATAACCTAAAACTCTTCTAAAAGTATTTTAAACACGTTTCACACATCCCAAAAAACGAACGTTTTTAAAAAATATCTGCTATGACATACATATGCAACGGAGTAACGGTGTAAATACCCCCAGAAAATAAATTATTGCTTACAGTTCACCCGGAGAGTATTGTTGAATGGATAAATGAGTACTAGCGACACCCGTAAGCGAGAAATGCCCATTTCAATAACTTTTCTACAGTGCACAACAGTGAGCATCATTCCCCATGCACACACAGTATGTTATTATACTGGAGACATTAGGGAATTTAACAGATCAACACCGGTCAGTGTACCATTAGTTCACTGACCAACACAATTGGTGTAATTGAACGGGTGAAGTCCATTGACTAGTGGTCCACAAACAACACTCGTCAAATAACCTGGACTTATACTCTTAGAGTTGATGAGATGAAAATAGTTTTTTAGAATACTCTCCAGAGGATGACAATCGTAGGCCAGTTGTCCACAGATGCGGCCCTTCAGATACTGCTTTTTACTTAATAATGACAATAATAATAATAATAAATAATAATATGGCCTATAGTACCCTATTGGGACCAGGCGAGTCCTCCTATTTCAGAGAACTTTTTATATACTAGTGGACCTACAGCTTATAGTGGATTCCGAACCACCACAACTTCAATGGTTATGCTAATGAATTACCAGCTCATTGAGCCCATTAAGTTCAGTTCAGTTTTTATTGCAAGGAAACTGACTAACCTGACATACACACATTTACCACCACAACCATAGGTTATATAATTGAAGATGGTAGTTGGTGTATGCATATTTCACAGCCTGACTGTACTGTACTGTGTTCTATTTATAGAAATATCGACAATTCAGATTTATCACAAACTGAAAATCAACAATCTAATTNTGTACTGTACTGTGTTCTATTTATAGAAATATCGACAATTCAGATTTATCACAAACTGAAAATCAACAACCTATTTGAATAGAACACAGCAGTTTCTACCGGTAATCGAACCCAGAACCTTGTGGATGTGAGGCTAGCGTGCTAACCACTCATTCACCCGGTCCTTTACTTTTTAGTTGACGTTCTCATAATAAAATTGAAGCATTGGACAATACCTTTCGCTTTGAAGGGTGTCCTCAACAAATCACTAGCGCACTGACTTCGACCGTCAATTTGGCGGATATCGTAGCCTACTGGTCCAAGGATGACATCTGTCAAATATACTGGCTTTAATTGGCGTTTTTATGATAAAATTAACACCTGTTCAATTTACTGCTTTTCAAACATGGTACAACATGCACCATTTTTCATCAGTGAAACAATCTGATTTTATTTTCTGAGTGCATGTAACTGTGTAACTTGTGAGCCTCTATGACAACTCGCGCAAATCTCAACCAATTTTGATTACACTTTGCATGAATAATTTTTTCGGAGGGGATTGAAAACGGGCCGAATTGGCCAGCTTGGTCTGGAGGCTCCAATAGACATTTGGAGATATTCTGGGAAGACAACGTTTGATGAAGAAGAAAAAATAAAAAACAAGCTTGACTCGAGTCTCCAATAAATCTTCTCTGAAATATATTGTTGTACTATCCATTCCTGTTGCTTCCAAGTACCAGAAGTTCTTGAATAGCTCGGAAAGTATTTATTCAAAATTGCTGGAATTTCGAATATATAATCTTCGATACCATTGGAATCGAGTTTCTACATGATATTAGCTGAAGCAATGATCGGTGTGGTGTGGAGGTATAATAAAAAACACCAGAGTGACATCAAGAGAAGAGGCATGTAAGAAAGGTGGAGCTGGATTACATTGGAGTGACTTATATAAAAATTAAGATACGAGGGTCGATCAATAAGTACCCGTGTTTGAAGATAGGTGGCGTTTCTGAGGGAAGTTGGCATCACCGTCTTGTACTGTTATCTGTCAAATAACACCATACTAAATTTCAGACTGATTCATAGGTTAGTTTTTATTTGGCAGCCAGATACACTCGTGTGTTTCGTGTTTCTCGATAAAATGGAAAAAGAACAAAATCGATCCGTAATTCACTTTTTATTTTTGGATGGAAAAACATGCAAAGAAATAAATGCGAAGTTGGATGCTACCTATGGGCACCCTTGACCAGCTATACAACCGTAAGATATTGGTTCAACGAATTGAAACGTGGTCGTACATCTGCTTTTTTCTGAGGAGCGCCCAGGCCACCCGACACACGTGTTTACCGAGAAAATCGTTGTAAAGCTCCATCCTAGACATGGTTTTCGCTGATCGACGACTAAAATAGCGCAAATCAGCAGAGGCCAAAGGTACGAGACGGCAATTAATAATTTACATAATAAGTTAAGCATGAGAAAGGTGTCGGCCCCCGCAACAAGCGGATACGACTGTCAATGTCGAAGAAGTGTTTGAATCTCGTTAAGCAAAATTTGCAGGAATTTTTGGGTAGAGTCATCAACGTTGGTGAAACCTGGATCCATTATTATACGCTAGAGACCAAGCGACAGTCAAACCAATGGATTTTTNCCGCAACAAGCGGATACGACTGTCAATGTCGAAGAAGTGTTTGAATCTCGTTAAGCAAAATTTGCAGGAATTTTTGGGTAGAGTCATCAACGTTGGTGAAACCTGGATCCATTATTATACGCTAGAGACCAAGCGACAGTCAAACCAATGGATTTTTGGGGTGAATCTGCTCCGACGAATGCAAAGACAGTCCTATTAATTGCAAAGGTCATGGCCACGATTTTTTGGGATTTGAAGCGAATAATCCTCATGGACTTTTAGTAAGAACAATCACGGGACAGTAGTACAGTGAATTATTGGATCGATGCGATACAAAATTGAAGGAGACACGGCCCCATTTGGCTAAGAAAAAAGTGATGTTTCACCACGATAACGCACCAGCACATTCACCCAGAACTTTCATGGCCAAATTGGATCAACTGCACTACGAATTGCTGCCATTTCCACTGTACTTGCCCAACTTGACTCCCTGGGACTTCTTTCTGTTTCCCAACATGAAACGTTGCACGGAGAAAAAATCAGCCCAATCGAGGATGTTATCGTGGAAACAGAAGCGTATTTTGAAGTGCTTGACAAATCGTATTTTTTGGAGTGGTTAAAGATATGACAGAAACGTTGGGAAAAGTGTATTAAACTAAAAGGAGATACCTAACGTTGAAAAATAAAAATAAAATTGTAAAAAATTTGCCTCTTCATTCCTAAAACGGGTACTTATTCATCGACCCTCGTATAATATTTATTTGTATATTTGATGTCAAATACCTATATTCAATTGTATGAAAACAAAATTCATTGCTAATCGAACATTTNTATGACAGAAACGTTGGGAAAAGTGTATTAAACTAAAAGGAGATACCTAACGTTGAAAAATAAAAATAAAATTGTAAAAAATTTGCCTCTTCATTCCTAAAACGGGTACTTATTCATCGACCCTCGTATAATATTTATTTGTATATTTGATGTCAAATACCTATATTCAATTGTATGAAAACAAAATTCATTGCTAATCGAACATTTAGTATGTTTTAGCACTTACTTTATGTCTGTATCTGTATTATAAAGAAGAAATGTTTTTATGCCCTTCTAGAGACATAATGCTAGTTGTTAGTATCTGAATTGTAACTCTAAACTTCAGCTCAACGATCAAACTTTATTTCATCTTTAAAGCCCATCTTGTATGGGTCCAAATCCCAAATCCTATCTGGCAAAAATATAAGATGAAATAAAAAGAGTGAGATTGCATTATGACAAAAATTGGGCTCTTCTCAAAGATCAGCCTCGTAATTTATGTTCACAAAACGTATAACCTCTTCTAGACTGTTAACAAAGCGGGGATCAGATTGAATTTAGGTCGTAAAAGTTTTCTTTTTCAACAATAAAGACGAAGTCATGGCGAAAAATAAAAACACAGACTTTATCGCCATACTTTCCTCCTCTGTATACTCTGAAAAGGTAAAAGGCAAGGTTTTATGTAATTCGACATGAAAAAGTATCTTTATCCTATTGATACGTAATAAAATTCGAAATGATTTTGAAATTTCTGCAAAAGGTTGTTCTTTTTTTTGCTTTAAAAGTAGTAGGATGTTTTTGATAATACAGTGGGATAGAGCACCGTGGCGTAATTCTGTCCTACCAAAATTTACTAGAAATCTTGAGTAATAATGATCGGAATCAGCTCAAATTTGGAAAATAATCTTGTACTTACCACCAGTAAGAACAATCCCTAAAAAAGTTTAGCCCAGGGCTTTGGGATCTGAGGGCTCCTGTGTACCAGGAACTTCCAGAATTCTTGAGTTCTAGTGATAGATAATGAGCTTTTAAACAGTTTTTAAACTAAGTTTAGGATGATATCATCTATTCGGTGCATCATTACTAAGGTTTCGTTACTTTTTAAAATCGTCTTCAAAATTTGCTCATATGTTCATTGTCCAAGTTCGAGCTCCTATAATAAAATATACAATAAATAAAGAAAGATATAATCCACTTTGTGATTTCCAACATTTTTCTTCAGAGATTAGATTTGTGGCCGTCTCGAAATGTAATGAAACCTCAATTTCACAAATGACTCAATAATAAGTTCAAGAACGTGCTTTCTTGACTAGCAGAAAATGGGTGGGTGATTGCAGTGACGAACACAATTTATTCGTGTTCAAAGATCATGAAATGAAATAAACTTTTAACTAAGTTTTTCCAATAAGGAATTTTAAGCTACTTTTACTGACTTTGATCTTTTGAAATAATGTGTGAATTGATTTTTGGATTAAAAAACAACTTTTATTTGCACAACTTTATTCGGTTGAATCTAAAATATAAATTCCAAAAGTTTTGGAGTCAAAGTTTTGTTAACTTTAAGTTTTTGGTATTATTGTGGGTGGGTAAAAAAGGTGGTTAAAAGTTGTGGTATTTCTGGCAACTCGAATTTTATGAATTTTCATTTTCTTCGTAGTTTTTAGTTCCTTTAGAATGTAAATTGTTGTTTCCATGCCAAAAACTAAATGAGAAAATAAATTATGTGGGAAATTTTGAATAAGATTGAGGATTGAAAAGGAATTTTGTGGAGTCTTTTTAACTGATATTTAATTAATAATTTATCTTTAATTTTGAGCTTTAAAACGTAACGCCGCTTTCCTACTAAATTTGTTGTTCGGTTATCAGTTGATATATTTTGAAATGGAAATTTAATTTAAACTCTCATGTTTCTTTGTCGGCAATGTATTTAAAGATAACGTGGTAATGAATATTGAATACATAATATACATTGTTCATGATAACTAATTAATTCTGTCTTGTATCTCTTGTTTAATTATTATTTGTTCTTCCTTGAGCATCATCAGCAACAGCAGCAACAGAAGTACAGACAAGACAAGAGTCTGATTGATAACAAGACGGATATCTATGAATATTCATGTAGTGAAATAGTAGAGAAAGGTAAACATATGTCTTGTTTTAGATTCAATTTTGAACAATTTGCGGCTCTTAGTATAAACAATCTAAAGTTGGATACATGGGAATAAGTTAAGTAAGTTAAAAAGTTGATTTCAGGGGTTTTTAAGAATCCTGATTTCGATAAAAAGTCTCCAAAATCATCCGGTAGGGAGACCTGCCGAAAATAGTCAAAAACTGGTTCCACACGATCTACGGGAAGATAAACCACTCTTACAAGCTCTTCATTACCGTGGTCCCAGAATAGCCAACCTCGATTGATTTTATGTCTCACTCCATCAAAATTTTCGTATATCAATTCTACACTTCCTCCAAAATTTTGAGCCAAATTGGAGAAAATTTGGGACGTGCTACTGGATGAAAACCGTCAAAAATGGGTTTTTGGAGAGTCTTAGACCAAAAAAAAATAAAAATATCGGGTCTGTAACTTTAAAACCGGATTTTTTTTAAAGGAAATTTGAGCGCTACTGAAGAAAATCTTGTACAATTCTGTTATTCACTGTATTGGAGCTTACAACATTTCCCCATCTTTCTGGAAATTTGTGGATGCCATCCCAAAAAATCTGGTCATCTTTAGAATCAAAGTACGAATTGAGCCAATTATTGATGATTTGGACTGAAGTGAAGCGTATTCCGGAATGTGCATTCTGCATCGACAGAAACAAATGGTAGTCAGAAGGTGCCAAGCCTTAACTATATGACGGGTGGGGCGGAAGTTCCCATCCGCTATTTTCCAAATAGTTTTTAACGGGTTGAGCAACATGTGATCGAGCATTGTCATGTTGGAAAATCAATGTCTCGTGCATGGTCTCCCATTCTGGCCGTTTTTCCTTCAATGCTCTTTAAACGAATCAGTTGTTGTCGGTTCAGCTCTCCAATAATGGTTTCACCCGGTTTTAGAAGCTCATAATACACAACTGCCTTCTGGTCCACCAACAGCGTATTATCTTGGTAGCGTGAATATTCTTCTTCAGTATCGATTTGGCTGGTTGGCCGGGCTTCACATATGATTTGTTGTGGTTCGGGTTGTCGTAAATGCATCCATTTTTTGTTGTCAGTAATTCGATGCAAAAACAACTTTTTTTTATGATGCTCGAGCAGCATTTCAGGCATGCAAAATCGCCTTTCCACGTCTCTCGGCTTCAACTCGTATGGCACCNTCCTTGCTTTTGGATCATTCCCAATGCTTTTAGGCACATGGAAATGGCTACTCGAGTCACGCTCAATGATTCCGCAAGCTCTTCTTATGTTTGACACGAGTCTTGATCGATTAACGCTTTCAATTCTTCATCTTCAAACTTTTTCGGCTGTACAGCCGCTCTTTGGCTTTGATGTCTAAATCGCCACTTTTAAAGCGCTGAAACCACTCGAAGCACTGTGTTTTTGCAAGAGTATGTTAACCATACAACTCCACGAGTAAACGATGACTTTTGGTTGCAGTTTTCTTTGCAAAAATGTGGCTCAGTAAAACTTCTCGCAAATGCTGTTTTTTCACCAAATTTTCAAAATTTTCCATGATTGAAAAAATTATAATCTGCACAAGCAAATCAAAAACTGTTGACTGATTTATGAATAGAGCTTCAAAATGACATGTATGTCAATGATTGGCTACAGCGCATACACAAGTGTTGACATCTAGTTTCAAAGTCCACTTTTTAAGTTATAAACCCAATATTTCTAAACTATACTTTTTTTAAATATTAATCAGCTTAAATTTTTCTAATTTTTTTAAAAATAATTTCCTTTCATGTTTTTGTTGTTTAAATTAAATTATTGTTCTCTTGCTACGACCCTTTAAGCTCAAAAAAATCACCTAATTTTCAGTTTTATGCTGGCTAAATCCAAAAACGGACCAAAATTCTGGTCCCAAAACAAAAAGTATCATTTAAAATTGACTTCCTGAAAATTATGTCCCATTTCATTTCCAATTTTGTCCTCTAAAACTATGAAAAATCAATTTTTTATCCGATTTCAAAATGGCTTTTTATCAAAATCTCTCGTCAACATTTATACCGTCATAACGGCTCATTCAGCCATTGTTTCATCATACATTCTGCACAACATCAAAGCTTTATTCAATTAAAATAGTTCACAAAAGGATAAAGGATATATGCGGGGGAAAATATTTAATTTTTTGTCATGTCAAAAAAAATATTTTTCTGTTTGATCATGACGATAAAACATAAAAGCGTTATCATAAAAATTTTAATATCGTGCTTTTTTGCTAAATTGGATTTTAGATAAAAAAAACTTGTTTTTATTGGAAATAAAGTGTATTTTTCATTTCACTTTTCTGAAAGCAAACAATAAATTTTCTTCAGAGTTTAGGTATTTGGAAAAAAATAAAATAAACAAATTTTTATAATAATACAGCGAGGCCAGGTCTTTTCGTATGAAAATATTATGAAATTCTGAATAATTTATGATCTTTGGAGCAATCGCTTTTGGTTGGCTAAAAATTAAAAGTGGCAAGTCAAAAATTAAATTGAGTTGTCGAAAATCAAATTTGAGCGGTTAAAAATTAAATTTGGATCTGCTGGTAATCAAATTTTAAAGAGCCGAAAATTATATACAGCCATAAATTACCACCACTGTGATTCCCGGTCAAACCAGCAATGTCCAGACTATGGTGAAAGGTATAGCTTGATTTTTTGGCCCCTCAACTTTTATATTTTGCTCTTTATTTCTTATTTTGACTGTGTAAATTTAATTTTCGGCCGCTCAAATTTGATTTGAGTGCCCTTGTGGCTTGATCGGTAGAGCGTCTTTCGAGAAGGTCGATAAAATATTATTAATTAATAACAGCGAAATTTTCGATATGATTCGTCATAGCCATCAAAAATATACTTGCTTCAAAACCTTAAGTATGGGATAGAAGGCATTCAAATGG
>JXPH01019285.1:723-13136 GCA_001014845.1 Mochlonyx cinctipes
AAAATCGGTTAGAATTTATGGTAGTTATTCTGGTTACAGGCAAACAGATTTTCTCTCGGGGTTTGTCGCTTTTCAAAATGGACAACTTCAAGGGAGCAAGAAAATGCGATATTTTAGCAATCTTTTCAATTTTACTTTATTTGTTCCCAAAATCAGTTGTTTTACCCTTAAATAATTTCCATTGCCTTTTGTACCAGAATTATTATAAATTAAATAAATTAAATATTAAAAATATTTACCTACCTATAACTTATATTTTTTGGGTTATTATATTCAAATTTTACATAAAACGTTGAATAAAGGCGCTTGGTAAACAAGGTAACATTCATTGTATATTAATTGTTATTTAAATCCCTAAAATTTGTTTGCCGCAGGGTGGGCTGGTTGGCTTTTGAAAAGTTTTGTAGACAAAAATAAAATATTGGAACATAATGAAGAAAGAGAATGTCGGAGGCGTGTTTATTTAACGTATCATATGTATAATAAATTAATTGCGGGGAGGTTATTTCTGGTGATATTTTATTTATGGCAGGGATGGGGGAGCTGAAATGCGATATTAATTACTTAATCTTAATTATATGCAGCTTTTTGACATTGAATTCAATTATAATTAATAGACACGATCTAGAAACGGTGAAATATGATAGGTAAAATTACTTACCGGCTTCAATATCTCTGTTACAGAACAATCCTCTTCCATGAATGTGTGAGCGATAAACACCAACAGACTCCTTAGATGTTTCCTTTAACGTTCTGTATCTCATAGCCATTGGTAAGTTACTGCCACTACCTCTTCTGCAAGATTAAAAGTCAATAATTTAAGCATTTGTCAACACGAGAGAATAATTATGTAACAAACCTAGGAATAATTGTGTCATCAATCGTTTGCGCAACAACAGGCATCGGTTGTTTCCTGTGCCTTGAGGCCAACCAGCTAAACATGTCGTACTCTGATCTTGTAGTATACGGTTCACATCTTGCTGATCCATACTGGCTCTCTTTGATATCATCATAATAATCATTCAAGCATGATGATGATGATGATGGTGTAGAAGAGTTTAACAATTGTTGTTGCTTCTTGTGATATTGGGGTGTGTATTGTGTACATTTTTCAACGCCTGGGAGTTGTTCTAGTAAATACTTTAAAGCGTTCGTTTTCAGACCCAACATTTGGAAGCCGGCCATTTCTTCAAGCTGTCCTTCTGGTAATGGAATCAGCCCATGTGCCTTTCGCGCAATTTGTACGGCTTCGAATAATTTATCCCAAACTTCAACGATCGACGTTGATTTGTATGTAAAGCCATCTTGGGATTGGATTTCATACAGTAGCTTTGGACTACTAGATCTCGGTGGTTTCTGACTTTGTACTGGTTCAATTTTGCTACCAAAGTTTCTAAGCTTGCTCAGAATATCGCTTTGAATTGTACTGTTACTGTTACTATTACTCGATGAACTACATATCGGATCCATGTTCTCCTTTTGAGCTGCATATCTTTGCTCATCCTCCCCATCCTTTTGAGTTTCACACTCATCAAATATGGATGGGATAATTAGTTGTTCTGTATTTGATTCCTCTTCATTTACTGGTTCGGGACTAACTTCTTCCATATTGATTGTTTTAGTGCAATCTTCATTCTGTTCCAAATTCACGAGAATCTCGCAAATCTTGTCTTTTAGTTCAGGAGATTCAGCATCATCATTCAGAATCGGGGAGCCGGCAATTAATTCAGTATCACATTTGATGGTTGTCTCAATTCCTTTGATGTCATTGATGTTTGAGTTTAGATTCAAATCCATTTCAACATCGTCAAAAAGATCATTCTCGATAGTTTTGATGGATATGTCTTCCTTCATAGATTCTTCTTTTTCTTGTGCTGTTGCTACAGGAGTAACAGTAGTACGTTCAGGTTCAGTTGTTGGGTTTTCAGTGGCTTTTTCTGGTTCGGGAATACTTTCCAAAAATTTCAGTGGTGGCGGAGTTTCGGATGCCAGAGTTTTGTCTAGTATCATGGAGGCTTGCATTGGAAGCACACGGTTTGTGGGTCGGTTTTGTATATTGATGGTTGTGTTATTATTATTGTTATTGCTATTTGTTTGCTGGATGGGGTTGACAACGTTTGTCGGGATGTTTGAGTACATTGATGATAAAGGAAGATAAGGCGCTGTAGGTAGTTGAATACTGGTTGTTTGTGATGTTGTTGTTGACGTTGACGTTGTCGTCATTGTTGATGTTGTTGGGATGGATGTTAGTGTGGATGGTATTGTAGTTTGACATTGTTTCGGGATTTCATTCTGTTGCTCTTGCTGATAGCAGATTGATGGGTTTTGAAGCATATAATAATTTTGATTAGGATACGTTTTAATGTTTGTTTTCTTTTGTTGCTGTTGATGTTCCTGCATAGTAGTCGTTGGACTTTGTTGAATGTTAAGTTGCAGAGGGGGCGGTTTTACATTGTTTGTTTGATTCAGTTGATTGTATTGATGCACAACTGGCGGAGCTGACGATGTCTGAGTATTTTCTTGTTGAATAAAATTAGGTTTAACTGTGGTTTTCTTCACTGGTTTCGCTATAATTTTGGGCTTGATATAAGTTTTGATTGGTTTAATTACATTCGCGTTTCTCTGCATTGGCTTTACTTCCGTTGAAGCTGTTGTAATTGGTTGATAAGTGTACTTGGGTTCAGTTTTTGTAGAGAGTTGTGTTGTAGTGTTTGGCATTACTTTGTTTATTAATTGAGGTTGTGGAGCTTTAGACACTATTGTTATTGGAATTGATTTCACTTGGTTTTGGTCAATAAATTTCCATGTTTGCTGTTGTGGTTGTGGATGCTGTATTTGATGTTGATAGTGGTTGGGTTGATTTTGTTGATGTTGCTGCACATGGATCTGCTGCTGTTGAATTGGTTGAGGTTGCACCTGGTGCTGTTGCTGCTGCTGCGAAACTTGTTGATGCTGAACCTGCTGCGGTTGTACTTGTTGTTGCATTTGCTGGTGCTGATGCTGCTGCTGCTGTTGTTGTGACTGCTGTTGAATTTGAATCTGAGGCTGGGGAGCAGCCATAATACTTGGAGTAGTATTCACATTATCATTATTCAATACAACATAACCTTGTGGGACCTCGACAAGTGGTTCAATTTTACTGGCTTGGAATACTTGTGTTGTTGTAGCTGAAAAGCTAGAGTTTTGACTGAGGACTCCTTGCATCGCGGACGACACAAATTGTTGAGATTGCATTACCGTGTTCTGGACAATTGTTTCAAGGCCGTAGTACATCGGTTGACTAGTTAAGTAAGTGCAGCCAGACACTGGATCAGTTACCATTTCCAATGTGGGTGTGGATCCTAATAATAATTGTTCTGTGGACATCATACCACACTGAATACTCGTCGCTTGTGGTTGAACTAACGTTCCAATGACTTGTGGTTGTGCGAGTTGAAGTGAGTTGGTTGGAATCAAAGAATACCCTCCAGCACCATTGGAAATCAAAATATTACCACCAGCGTTTATTGTTGAATTGTCATTTGCAACAGTGAATCCACCCTGTAGGATTTGATTTGTTGGCGTGATGTACTGCACTGCGTTTTGATTCATCTGATTATCACCCATATTCAAGTATTGAATTTGATTATTTCCCAATTGTTGAACAATAATCGGTTGATTTTGTTGCTGGAAAATTATGTTATTCGTCTGAGGCGTAGGAGCAGCCGCAGGACGAATCAATGGATATGAAGAGTTGATTAGTTGAATTTGTTGCTGTTGTTGGGGAGTTGTTTGTTCACTCTTTTTAATTTGAATTGTTTTGGGTGCTTGCATATTTCGTTTTCCTTTTGTGGGAGAGATATTGCGGTGCATACCTTTTTTAACTTGTGAAGGTAAAATTATTTGCTTTTTTTGAGGGGAAGTACTTTGAGGTTGCTGCTGATGGTGATGGTGCTGTTGTTGTTGCTGATGCTGTGGAGCAATTGTCATCATTTGTTGTTGCGGGCTTGATCCCTGTACAGAGATGATCTGCTGTTGTTGCGGAATCATATTTATGCCGGAAGTCATTATACTTCCCGGAATCGAGATGGTTTGTTGTGCAGGAGCAGGTTGAATGTATCTAGGTCTGCTTGCTGTTTGATGCACTTCGATTGGCTGAATGTTATTTTGAAAGTTTTGGAAGTTGTTCACACTAAATTGTTGCTGGTTTTGATTAGGCATTGAAATTATCATATTTCCACCGCCAATATTTTGACATATGGCTCCGTTCTGAATGCTGCCACTTTGTATGTTCTGGATTGGGATTTGTTGTTGAATTGAGTTCAAAGTAATTGGCATTGAAGTTGGGATATGTTGTCCAATGTTTGATATAATCGCTTGATTATTCATGTTGTTCAGATTAATCGTTTGATTATTTAAACCTGAAATTACTGAAATTGTTGGATTATGAGCATTGTGCGACATTATATTGTTTCCATAAATATCTGTGATAGACTGTGAAGATACTGGAATAACGAATTGCTGCGTAATATTTTGTTGCTCTGGACTAATCAATCTAGGTGATCGTGTTTCAGATTCACTCTCACTTGTCGACATAATTTCACATGTTTCCAAATGTCTTTGATAGGAGTCATTGTTCCTGTACGTCGCATGGCATCTGTCACATTTAACAGGAGCCTCGATAGAGTTCGATTCAATACAAATGTCATCCATACCATCTAATTGAGAAATCTTAAATTTTTCAAAAATATCTTTTGCGGTGTAGGAGTTTTGGGTACTCTCATCACGTCTCACACTCCAAATCTTATCGGGGGTATCTTCTTTCAATCTTCCTAATGATAACATGACTCCTTCTGGAAGTCTTAGTTCTTGTAGTTTTGGATGTGCCCTATTAACTTTTCGTCGTTTCACTGCAACTGTGTTTGTATCCAACATGCAGCTCCACGTTAAGCTCCCAGATCTCTGATTATTTCGATTACCAGCTACTGCGCGTGATATAATATCAGATTTGCTTCTTTTTAACTCTCTTCCAACTGCGGAAGATTTTAGGCCAGATAACAGACTATCTTCTACTCCTGGTGCACTTATATTCCTCATGCAGTTATCGTTATCTTCTCCATAACACTTCATAATATCATCTACTAAATCGTCGTTATCTACATTATCTTCTTTTGCTCCAGCATCTTTCATGATTTCAGTATTGAAACCTGTATCATTCTTCAGATCCATCGCAATTAGATCTTCGTAGGTCATTAGTTTCGGTAGTATATCCAGCATACTAATCCGATCCAGGATATCGTGTGGTAAATCCTCAAAAATTGCATCCTTTATTTCTGGCGGAAGCAAATCATTATTATTCTGAGGTTCTTCATCATTTGTCTCCTCATTATTGCTGTAAACAGCTTCCAAAAGTTGTTTCATTGTTTTCTCTTTTTGTAAATTTGAAATGTCATCGTCATCAATATTCAGACTGTTGTGCCATTTGTTTATCTGTCCAAGTCCCCAGTGAACTAAATTTGTATTCCCCGAATGATCGACAGTAAAGTTCCGTCCGAAATCGGTTCCATTTGTATAGTTATTACACTGAATACTAGTTTTGACGCGATATTCTACAATTTTCCACGGTTCTTTCGATGACCAATACAGTCGAGTGCACTCAAAATCTGTCGGAACAATAGCATCAGCATGATCACTAAATACTGGAACAATGCGTCCCAATTTTTTAACACATAATGACCCGATTTTAAATTGAACCTTTGACGGTTCAACAAATTTCTTTTTTCTTCGATCCAATTCAACGTATACTGATCGATTTATTTCAAAGTTCTTTTCAGCTTGACATTTTTTCTTATTCACTTCCCCAACATGCTGGGGACAATACACAGTTTTATCAAACATGAAAACACAAAGAGAACGACGGGCGCACGGAAAATGATAATGTTCACCACAATTTTTCACATTGCACCCAACAGTCGCACCTTTATTACCACAATCACTACACTTTATCAATCGTCCTCTTGAAATCGCACTGTGCACATTCTGTAGCGATCCGTCAATCTCCTCGAATACCTCGGCTGACCACAGGGCGCAATTTGTATGCACCCAAGTATTTTGTCCACAGTACAACAATCGAGATTCGTGTAATGGCAAACCATCGCCATATTTTTTACAAAACATACATAAACGATTATCCGAATCAATTTTGTCGAATGAATCGTAGAAATAGCTGTCAATATCGTCCAGAGGAATGTCGATCATAGGCACCTGCTGATCGCACTCAATATCAGCACTAGTTGTCTGATTAAATTCGGATGTTTCACCACACATTGCTTCTTCCAAAGCATCGGTGCATGCTTTTGTTTCATTTTGAAACCAGGGGAAGGTTTCGCTCAAAAATTCTTTGTACGCTATCGAGAGTTCTTCTGAGGAAACAGAATTTACAAGGCGATTCATGTCGTAATTAAAGTCTTGTAGCGAATAGTACTCGTTTGCATTTATTTTCTGTTTAATATCAACCAGGCTTATTTCAGTGGATTTAGAATTTCTTGCTGAGCAATAGCATTTTATGACAGCGTTTGCTGTTTCATCCACAAAATCGTACATTGTGTCTTCATCAAGTTTTATTTTCTTTGTAATATTTTCATTGAAAGTAATGCTGCGATTAGAGTTGATGGGTTGACAAACGCAACTTGTGACCTTCTTGCGAGGACTCAATTTCAGTAAAGCACACGCCTGTCGACTTTTGCTCAGCAATTTAATTACGCTCATGAGTCCAGACTTGAATTCAACAGCGACAGCTTCACGCCATGTATTCGCAAACTGATTAGTTTTCGTACATTTTTTGCAAATAAATTCTATATTTTCAGGTAGTACACTTAACATATTGTACTGCTCGTCTGTAAGTCCTTCGCACTTTGCATGCACCCATCGTTGACAATCACCACACTCCATCATCTTCAAATCAAAATTATTATCCTCATAGCATTTTTGACACAAGGGGCAAAAGTTACCCTTCTGTCGCAGCCTGAAGCACGGTGTACACATGGGAAGATTTCCAATAAACTTTGTGACATTTGTTGTGCCACAACTCTTACATTTCAAACAATTTGCACAAATTAAGGGTCTGTCTGCACCCAAAAGCCTCTTGCTTGTCCCTAAACAAGTTGTATGATAATTTTTTGAGCACTTTTGACACTTTACTTTACTTCCGGTCGCCATATTGCAAGTATAGCAGACGGTGCATCGAGGACACATCCAATTTAATCGATTAATATGCTGATTATTCACACTTTGTCCACTTCCCGTCATATCCAGAATACTGACCGAAGTATCGTCCAGTGAGACGTGCCTTATATTGTACTCATCCTCTACGCAATATTGATGATATGGTTCGCAGCAACAGACGCAAAACAAGAGATCGTCTGCGGTGTCTGCACTACCAGCACTTCCACAAAGAAAACACAAGGCTCGCAAAGGCACTGTCTCGGACACAATCAGTCCAAACCCTGTACGACTAACCTCAGCTGGATCATAGTTTTCCCAAAAGTCTATTGAGATTAAAGGAACATTTTGAATAGTTTCAGCTGCCTGCTGCTTTTTAGTGTTTGTATTGAAACTTTTAGTAATCGCATTGATATTTTGCTTGAGAATCGGAGGACGCACTGACGATAAACCTTTCCGAGTCATAGGCCTTTCAATTTCTTCTTTTTTAATTTCTTTAACATCATTTGTAGTTTTAGTTTCTTCTTCTTTAGAAGATTCAACTGTTATAGGAGATTCACTTTCTTTTGAGGTTGTTGTTTCGGAATCCAGCGAGGCAGGTAAACTGTCTTCTGCTTCACTGGGTGTTGCTGGCGGACTTAGACCTAAGTCCGGTTCAGCCCTCACTATTTCACAGGTATTACATGGAGCTTCTATTGTCACTGCTGTTACTTTAACAATATCCTCTTGAGACGGTGAGTCTGGTCGAGGTGGCGTATCCATATTTTCGAGAACTGCCGCCGTTGTATCATCTGGGAATGTTGCAATTGGTTGTCCAAGTACTATCGAAGCACTGCGACAAACGTGCTTCACACGAGGACCTTTCAAATCAATTCGCTGTCGTTGAGCTTGAGTTGCTCCAGCTTGAGATGTAGCTGATGTTTGTGATGTTGCTGTCTGAGCTACAGTAGCCACAGTTGCTATCATTGCCGTTGGTGTTGTTTCAACCATAGAAGGAACAATTTCTGATACAGCGATTGTATTATTACGTATCTTATTTCTAGTCACTACTTCACTATTGTTTATCTCACTTTCAGTAATATCTTTATTATTTTCAGTATCTTTATTCAATGTAGCATTATTATTAATCACAGTATTATTAGCACCACTAGCATTAGTTACTTCTTCGTTATCAACACTTTTCGATTCTGGAGCTGACTCCACTTTACAATTGGACATGATCGTTGTTTTCTCATTAATATTCAGGTTCAATTTTATCTGAGGCACACTTCCAAACGTACAATTATTTTCAGCAAGTGGATTGGAGAGCGACATGAATTTAGACTGGCTTTTTGATTCAGTTCCAAATCCTGTGCCAACAGAGTCCGCGTTCCAAAGTAGCCGTCCACCAATAGCACTGGAGAATAAATTGTTTCCGCTCTCAACCTTCTCTTTCTTTATTTTGACATTTGGAATACTGGCATTATCAACATCCCGTATATTCTCGGGAAGTATTTGTATGAGCCTCATTTTAATTGCTGGTGGGATGAGGAAGTTGTTCAAACATCTCTTCAGCCAGCATGCATGGCACCTTTCTTTAAAGATGTGCCGAGATGACTTTGGAAACTCCAGTTTGTGACTTGTTATTGGAGCTATTGTGCAATTGCCTTAAAAAATAAAAAATAAATAAATTTTTTAAGTGTTTTATGAAGAATTTTGAAAAGTGTTGAAAAGGCCAGGTTTTGAGAACATGATTTTCATGTTTTAGCTTTTCTTTCTCTATACTCTATACATAGAAAAGATGAATTTTTTAAAAAAATTTGGTTCCTCGGGAAAAGTTGCTACAAATGGTCTAAAACTTATAAAATACAAAAATCAAATGCCTGTGTGTCCTCGATAATTCACATAATTCTCAACCGATTTGGCTGAAACATGGCGTGCAGGCTTTTCTCGAAAAAGTGAGGACGAGTTTGGCCAAATAGGACCACGGGATCTGGATTCCCTCATGTGATCCGAATGAGCTCAAATTTGGAATATAAGCTTTTGGCAAATTTCTGGTACTTTCAATTACCAGACTTTCTTGGATAGCTCTTAAAAATACGTAAATACTTTTTAGATCCTCTTGCATATGCAATATTTGTCCGAGTTTAAGTAAGAAAGAAAAGCTACCCATAGAATAAATAAAGTACAAAAAAGAAGAACAAAATTGGAGAAAACTGTAAATATTCTCCAGTTTTGTTTTTTCTTCAATTTATTTAAATTTTACGAAAGTTTATTTTTTTTTTTTTTTTTTTGCTTTTCGCAGGTTAATTAGTGCTAATGCTGTTGATTTTAAAAAGTTGATAATGACAAACATTTGATAAAAAAATTGTAGGCACATAATACTAACCATCATTTTGATCACATTTCGTCATAGTGTACCCATTTAATCCCGATGAGGCCGCAAGTTTTTTAATCATTTTCGAGATGAATTTACGACACGCATCGCAGCAAAAAACTCCAAACTTCTTATTTGTTTGCAGAAATTTGAACGATTTTTGAATTGTTGTGCCACAGATGTGACAAATGTTGGAACCGGGCGTGAAAATCACTGATGAATCTGGAATTAATAAATGTTATTATACCGAATATATAGTAATCGAGGTGTTGTGTAATTTACCTAAATTGGAATCAGATCCACTGCTAAGGTTCAAAGAGAATGGTCCGTCTGTTGGCACAGATGAAGTCGACGACGATGCTATTGTTGCTGATTTAGCAGTAGTATTATTTAGTAAGGATGTGGTGAATTGTAGACGCGGTTCTCGCAAAATCACTTTTCCTGCCACCGTTGTGTGCGGTGGCATTTTCATGATATCATTCTCATTCTTAAATTTCGCAAGGAAGCTATTATCAAATGCTCTAATTTTGATATCGTGTTCTTCATTATCTGTAGCATCAGAGTTTTCTGCAAAACAAAATAATTAAATTTAGCAAGTTTTAATTGAAAGTCTGAAAAGCAGATTAATTTTGATTGCGAAACGATTATTAATTAATTTTAGGAATTTATAAACGGAAAAACAAATGAAAATTGCAATTGTTTCTCCCACAAAAAATAAAAAAATAAATCTTTGTATGAAGCTTATTTATTATTAATTTTCAATGTAATCCATCGTGCACAGAGCATCATTTGGGGTAGCTTTTTTATTGCATATTGTCGTCGCTCTCCAAACCATGAATGTTTATTTTGTAGTATTTACTTAAATACTTTATGAAAACAATATTTGTACCAAAATACAAAATAATATTAAACTGGATTAAGCCTCAGTGTATATGTAGATGTACCCTCCTCTTTTCACTACTTTTCTGCATATAAAAATGCTATTTGATTGATTTGTTATATTTTTTTGACAATATTTGTTTGTTTGTTTACATTCACAATTAACAATAAAGTATGCAATATTCAATTATTGCTCTAGTATGTTATGCAGAACGATAAATATTATTTTAGGGCTTGAAATTTATACTATTCCGATTTCAGAATGTATACATATATGTAATTAAGTAATTAACTGTATTGAGCATCGAATGGCACAAAGAAATGACAAAATAAACAAATTGAGCTTATTAAAATCCCGGCGGGCATTTGCAGAGGGAATATAATAAATTGCATTATTGACCATACGAAAATTTGCTATTAAAATATTGTGAACACGATGTAATTAGTAATGTTTGGGGTATAGTAACCGAAACATGTCTGTTATGAGGCTGACAATTGAAAAAAGAATTAAATTAGGGTACTCCACGATGCAAACACGTAGAACCCTTTGAACCACCGCTGCTAGTTTAGGCTGTTCTGGATCCAGTTACGATACGAGCGCAACAAAGAAAAAGCAACGAGGAGTCATTTCAGATCACGAGAGACCAGATTTGCTGGATTTTTCTGATGATAAATGTAAATTAGCCACTCTCGAAAACACTTACGAAGGTATAGGGTCGCACGGCTCGTTAGAACAAATATCAGATTTTAAAAAATGTACCCAAAAACGAATGCCTGGGCAGTGATCTGTGGAGTCTGGCGAATGGGGCTACAAATCGTACCTTGAGGGATTCAAAAGTTATAACTTGACGACCCAGGCCCTAGGACCAAGTGTCAAAAGTAGTCCAAATTAAAAATATTCTTCTACGATTTGTAGAACTCATCAATGGAAGCAAAAAATATTATCAGTTCAAATTTCTAGGATGCACCGTTGGTATGTTGGGACTTTTGTATGGCAATTTTAAAATTTTCGGACTCCAATAGCCATAACTATAGAACCAAGCGTATGATAATTCAAAATAAGGGTTCATTTTACAGATAAAAGTCTAAGCTATCATAATATTTCACTGTACTTTTTTAACCTTTTCAATGGATCTAAATTTTGAATTTTGGAAAAAAATACCTACAATTTTTTATTTTCTTAGGGCCTGTGTCTTCAAATAGCCATAACTTTAATAGCCCCCACACAGATAATTTCAGAAACGATGTTTTAGTTCGATAAACCTAATACAGACTACTATAATACATGTAACATATACGCGTTTTCATACAAAAGAAATGCACTCTTTCTCTTTGCTTGTGCTCAGTGCCTCTAGCGGCGCTTTTTTACGAATTTAACTAGTCTGCGTTTAAAAATCAACAAAGTTCCCTACGAATTAGTTCAAAAATATTTAATTTCTGAATAGCCCTACAAAAGATTACTACTCTAATAAGTAGTGCGTATAATATATAATTATAATAATTTATATCGACTTCGTATACAATTTGAAGGAATGGTAAACAAGTGTAAGGAACGTTATAAAGAATAACTTTTTCTTTACCAGATTATGATAAATTTAAATACAGAAGTCAGAGTTTTTTCTATTTGGCTCAAAAAATCAATGTTTTGTCTGAGATTTCAAATTTTCATGTGTTTGCCGAATTTTCGCCATACTGAAAAGTGAAGAAAACATATTTGCTATGTTTTACGTGAGACGTGTAATTTGTTAACTTTCAGTTTTGTTCCTAAATCCCAGACAAAACTCCAAACTCGTAATCCAAATCTTAGGTCTCCCCTAGGGAGACCAATTGGGATGCGATATTTATGGAGGAAGAAGTCTTATTCAATAGTCTGTTGTTTTTGCATTATAGATTTGTTCAAACGGATGCATTTTGTCCATCAGAGAGCCCATGGTTCAAAACGGACTATGAGGTCAGGTAGCTTCCATTTTGCATTAAG
>JXPH01019305.1:0-10880 GCA_001014845.1 Mochlonyx cinctipes
GTTTTAAAATTTATTTAGGCGATTTTTATTTACGCATGAGTTTCACTAAAAATGAGCAAACTTCGGTAACTGAAATTTGCTCAGCTGAACTTCAGTTTTCAGTTAGGTTGTGTCCCTGAGAAGTTATTGGCAGTTACGTTTTTGTAACTGAAGTAAGAACTTTTATAATAGTTTGAAAGCCAGAAGGAAAAAGTGGGAACGAGCGAATAACAGTTTGAAATTAGTTTTTTTCTGTAGCGCTGGATTGCCAAATTCCAAAAATGGAGCCTTTCAGCGAATCCACCCAGCCGACAACTGGAGCAAAAATTCCCGGAAAATTTGATTTTTGCTAACAACAGTTAGAGACTTATATGAACAAATAGCGCTATGTGGCCACAAAAATTAGTTTTGGCAGACGGCCCAACACCCAGCCGAACAAAGACAGACGTAGTCAAAGACTTTTTTTTTCAAAAATATGATCTGTGAGGTAACAAGTTCAAACTTATATCAGAGGCGTAACTATATTGATTGACTTCAAAACCACTTTGGCAGACGGCCTAACAACCCAAAACGCAAGTTATTCAATATTCACGGTTCGGATTTGAACCCGTACCCTCTGGTTGATAGGCAGACGCGCTACCGATCAAGCCACAAGGGCAGTCCTGGGCTTCAGTAATACCTGAAAAAATTATAAATTATAATTATAGCTTTGGGCATTCATTTCTAATAGTGTTATGGATAATGTGCATTATTATTTTAATTGACCTATGAAATATGTATTGATACATAGTTTCCATAAAATATTATAGGGGAAAGGTGGGCAAGCTTTAACAATATTTTTATTAACCATTGTATGCTTGCATGCTGCCTCGTCCCCACCTATGTATTTCAATTATTATATTTTACCCCAACCACTCCCATCGAAATTGATTTAATTTTCAACCCTCGTTTCTCTTAATTCAATCAAATTTGGTTAAAAACAAATATTATTTTTTGTACTATATATATAGGTAGACATTTTATTAAAAGTTTAGTGAAATTTAAAAAAAAGCTTTTTGCGAAAGCGAAATGAATTTTGTCATTTATTGCATTGTGATTGCAAGTACTCAGAAGAGGCAAGAGCTTTCAAAATGAAAATTCTTCTCGATGTTCGAGTCGAGTGGAATCGAAGAATTGTGCAATAAAATTGAAATTGTTGATTCTTTTCTTTGAACCCTTAATTGAAGTGGAAGAAGAATGGAATTGTTTCGCGTGTTCTCATAAAATATTCAAATATACTTTGCTCCATGAAATTTGGAAAAGCATAAAATTTTGATTCGAGAGAATATGCTATGCACATCAGGTTATAAACCCACTCCAGACATTTCACCTCAAAATTTAGTACTCTGTAAAAACAAACCGAGAAACTTTTTGTTCATTCAAAATAATGATGGTGAAATGAAATGAAATGGAAAATAAATAAAAAGATTTCAAGATTGAGCTCAAGGCTCATTAATGAAGCTGAAATAATAAAACCATCAAAAATAAAACTTTTTTCTTATTATTCACTTCATTTAATTAGGAGTGACCTTGGCTATTTTTATTGTTTACAGTCTCGTCCAGACGTCCGCCAATTCTAAGAGTACTTTAATAGCATTTTCAAAACATTCGTTGTTTGTATGCTTATCTTCAGATCAATTTATGCAACAATCTGAAAAAATAATACTTTATCATTACCCAACCCAAAGTAGCGGACTGTGTCATCTAACAAAAGTTGTATTTAGGTTCGAAAAACATCGCCCCACAATTTTAACCGGCTGCGATAAAAAATGTGTAGGGTGCTTTTTAGGTCATTTTCAAGTTCTGTCAAGTTTTTGGATTTTTTTTTTCATATATCTATGTAACACATACCGTTCTCGAGCTATGAGCGCTGGAAATCATAGGTGTAAACGTAGGAAACCACAAACTGGATTTTGTAGCTACTTTTTCTTTATTTATTGTAAATTTTATTTTATAGGAACTGGATTAAGACTTGGACAAATATCATGCTTGCAAATTTTGAAAAGGATCGGAAAAATATTTACAGAGTTATCCAAGAAAGCATCAGGAATGGATTACATTATCCTAAATTTAGCACAGGAACTATTTTTGGGAAATTTCTTAAAGATCTCATTTCGATCACTGGAAGTTCCTGGTACTTAGCTAAAAAGCTTATTCCGATAACTAAAACCAAGAATCCCGGAAGTTCCTAATACACAGGAGCCCTTGGATCCCGATGTCCTAGGGTCATTTTTTGGGAACTTTCTGGATACTTTCCACAAGGTTATGTCCCAAATTTGTGCTTATTCCGAACATTCCAAATCAAGATTTCTGAAAATTCCAGATCCCGTGGCCTAATGAAGCCCATTCACGAACTCGATTACTTTTGTTGATGAAAGCCTCAACACAAAAAATCGAGTAAGAATAACACGAGCTATGGATTATACAGACACACAGACAGACAGCAGACACACACAAACATATTTTTTAATAGTTTTTTCACGTTGCAGACCATTTTGAGCAACTTTTCCCAAGGAGCCAAAAATTTTGAAATTTTACTAAATATATAAGCTTTTCTTTTCTATCACTGGATATGATGGGGGAAAGAAAACAAGCCTTCATAGAAAAAGTGAAAACAATTCCGGGATAGTTTTTTACTTTAACTTTTTCTTTAAAAAAAAGTATTGGGTCTATAAGTTAAAAAGCGGAACCTTTCTGGTAAGTTGTGGGTGCTATCCCAAAAAAACCGGTCATCTTTTGAATCAAAGAACGAATCGATCAATTTTTTATGCCTTGGACTGGAGTGAAGCGTATTCCGGAAAGTGCATTCTGCATCGACCGAAAAAAATGGTAGTCAGAAGGCGCTAAGTCTGGACCATAGCGGATGGGGCAGAACTTTCTATCCACTATTTTCCAAGTAGTTTTTAACGGGTTGAGCAACATGTGGCCGAGCATTGTCATGTTGGAAAATCAATGTCTCGTGCCTGGTCTACCATTCTGGCGGTTTTTCCTTCAATGCTCTCTTTAAACGAATCAGTTGTTGTCGGTACAGCTCTCCAGAAATGGTTTCACCCGGTTCTAGAAGCTCATAATACACAACTCCCTGCTGGTCCCACCAAATACAGAGCATTATCTTGGCAGCGTGAATATTCTTCTTCGGTGTCGATTTGGCTGGTTGGCTGGGCTTCACATACGATTGCGCTTCGAGTTGCCGTAATGAGTCTATTTTGCAACGCCACTAACAATTCAATGCAAAAACGACTTCTTTTTATGACGCTTGAGCAGCATTTCAGACATGCAAAATCGCCTTTTCACGTCTTTCGGCTTAATCTCGTATGCCACCCAATTTCCTTGCTTTTGGATGAATCCCAATGATTTTAGGCGCTTGAAAATGGCGGCCTGATTCACGCCCAATGATTCTGCAAGCTCTTCTTAATATGTTTGACACGAGTCTTGATCGAGTAACGCTACCAATTCTTTATCTTAAAACTTTTTCGGCTGTCCAGACCGCTCTTTGTTTCTGATGTCAAAATCGCCATTTTTAAAGCATTGAAACCACTTGAAACACTGATATTTTGCAAGAGCATGTTTGCACGATTAAACGATGACTTTTGGCTGTAGTTTTCTTTACAAAAAACTGAATCAGCAAAACTTCTCGCAAATTCTGCTTTTCGCCAATTTTCAAAATTTTCCATGATTGAAAAACATATGATGCGCACAAGCAAATCAAACACTGTTGACTTATTTTGACAGCTTAAGAACAGAGCTTCAAAATGACATGTATGTCAATGATTTGCTACACAGGATAGATGTATATCTGTATGTCGGTTTATAGATTGTGGATAGTCACTTGTGTATAGTTCTTTTAAGTATATTTTCAAATATTTTTGCTAAGTGCCTTATTCATTTTGGGCTTGATTGGCTCCCATACAAATGTTTGTGATTTTATTGAAAAATTCGAAATAGTTTCTAACGTCATCCATCAAAAGGCTCTCAAGAGGGTGAAAAATTAATTTTTTGACGCCGAAAATGAAATTTTGAACGACCTAAAATTAAATTTGAGCAGCCAAAAATAAGAGATAAGCAGCGAAAAAATAAAATATGTGCGGCCAAAAAATAAGCTTGGGTTCTGTCGTATATTCAACCCAGCAATGTCTAGTCCAGGCTATGTCTGCCACCGTGATCTGGACATTGCTTTCTGGGTTGATTGTGCGGCAAAAATCAATCAAATGACCAGGAAACATGGTGGTGGTAATTTACGGCTACTTAAATATAATGTTCGACCACTTAAAATATAAATTATTATTTTTGGCCCACCAAAGTCATAAATCCCCATCTAAATGGATGACATTCATATGACTGAAGGTGAAGACCATTTGATAGAATGCCATGTGGCCAAATCCCATTTGACCGAACAGAAAAAAGTTATTTGGACATTTGGGCGAATCATAAAAAAATATTTAGGACATTAGGCCGAAATAGGAAAATATATTATCTTGCGACATTTGGAGGAAATAGAAAAAAGTCCCTACAAAAAGGTCTTTGAATAAAGGGTGCATTAAATGGATTATTAATAATTCTTTAACTATAATTCATAACCAATTTGGTTGCAGCGTGAGCAATAATTTTAATTTTACTGTATCGTAATCACTGGAAAAATTCATTGAAAAAAGGGTGCATTATGTGGGGTATTCTAATTAAAAATAAGATATAAATTTAATTTGTTTTTAAGGGACATTTGGCCGAATCGCAAATACTTTTTTATGATTCGGCCAAATGTCCAAAGTCGAAATCAAAATTCGGCCTTATGGATTCCGCCCCTTTTGGTTTGGACAAATGGCCTTCTACCATATGGCCATCGGCCAATGAGTTGAGCTCGAATGTTCAGAATGAGAAATTTTGAGTTCGAATGTTCAGAATGAGCTCAAATTCGGAACAAAATCTTGTGNTCAAAATTCGGCCTTATGGATTCCGCCCCTTTTGGTTGGCTAAACGGCCTTCCCAAAAGCATTCAAGAAAGACTGATCATTGGAANAAATACTTTTTTATGATTCGGCCAAATGTCCAAAGTCGAAATCAAAATTCGGCCTTATGGATTCCGCCCCTTTTGGTTTGGACAAATGGCCTTCTACCATATGGCCATCGGCCAATGAGTTGAGCTCGAATGTTCAGAATGAGAAATTTTGAGTTCGAATGTTCAGAATGAGCTCAAATTCGGAACAAAATCTTGTGGTATGTATCCAAGAACAGACCCCAGCGCCGAGCTGAAAATTATCGACGGCGGCGCACCGCCTTCGAGTCTGTTGGTGTCACCGCCACCACCACTGGAGTTATTTTCAGTCGTGCCACCGCTAGACTTAATTTTGGCGACTTGAGATTTTATTTTAAACCATTTTTAATTAAAAATGTCCATGTTTGTTATCTGCCTCAACTACCCTATAAAACTATTCATAAATGTGTATCAATTCAAAAAAAAAATTGCAGTGAGAAGTTTGCTTAAAAAATCAAGCTCCTGAATGTACAATAAAAACTTAAATGTCTTCGAAACTTGGGTAGAGTACACCAACAAACTAGAAGAAAAAAAATTAAGATTAATGTTCCGCCACCACCCCATACATTCTGTAAGGCATAAGATTAATATTTATCAGGTCTGATATTTTTTAAATATTCCATTGCAGCATTTCCAGATTGTTATTCAGTATTCAGAAAGCCTAAAACACCAACTTACACGTTGTCGGTGCATGCTATCATGGGTATCGTTTGCCTGTTTTCAATGGACGTTATTCCTGACATATGCGATGCAATATTTTCTGAATTCCATTAGCGCTGTTGTGCCTTTTGCATATATCTACAGCTCTGGGCCAACATCGTCTTCTTTGCTTACTGGGATGTTAATGTTCATAACCAATAACCATATACATATACTATTTTAAGGAATACGATTTTCATGTCAAAGTGAAATTAGTTCTCGGAATTCAACTTTAATTCAAAATCATTATTATAGTGCATCATTCCAGTCACATTCACATAACTACGAATGCATGCATAATGCAATAATAATGTTTTCGATTAAATGATCCATAATTGTGTGCAATTATTTTCTTTATCTATCTATGTGGAATAGAAACAGACTGCAAAATGTCTTTCTCGTGTTATTATATGATGAACACGATGTCTCACTCGATAGGTAACAAACATATTTTAATAATGCATGTTCCATTATGTGTACACATTGGTGGTTTGGCCATGTACTTTTGATATTATTAGACACTATATAAAGAGAGATTACTTTAAAGACAGTATTTATATAAGACGGCTCTATTCAAAGAGTTCTGAATAAAATCCTGAATCAGTAGAAGAAAATTCTGTACAAACAAAAAGTGAGCGGTGCTCAAAAAGTAAGGTGACTTTTCAAATTTTCGATTTTTCTTGACTTTGTGATGTTGGTACACATGTTTGCAATATAATGTTGAAATGATCAGCCATTTTGCATTTTTTGTTTGCTTTCGAAGGACATAAAGGATAGACGTGTTTTGGTGTGCTTGGAAAAAATAGATCAAAATTTCTGTATTAAATTTTATGTGAAAACTAAAATTAAGTTCTCCAACGCACTTAGAATGTTGACTGTGGCATTTTAAGAGCCTACTTTGAGCAAAAAATAGTTTCACAGAAGGCCAAGAAGATGTTAATGACGATGCCCGCCTTGGACGGCCCAGCAAGTCAACAACCGATGAAAACGTTGAAGCAATTTAGAAAATTGTTATGGAGAATCGTCGATAACTATTCGAAAAGTTGCTGAGGACGTAGGTATGCATTTTTTCGGATGTTTTGGGTATGAAACTTGTGGCAGCGAAGTTTGTTCCGCTATTGCAAAATTGCAATTTTGGCTAAAATTGGTAAGGTTGTGATTTTTTGGCCAATAACAACACCGTCATCGTGCCTTAGCCACCGTATTCACCAGACTTGGCCCCTGCGACTTTTTCTGTTCCCAAAACTGAAAACACCCATGAAAGGACGGCGTTTTGCCATGATTGAGGAGATAAAGACAGAATCGCTGAAACAGCTGAAACAGCTGAAGGCCGTACCAAAAAGTGCATATCAGAAGGTGCTTCGAGGAATGGAAACAGCGATGCCACAAGTGTTTTATATCTGAGAGGATTAGTTTGAACGGAAATAGATATTCATGAATAAACAACTGTTTTTCGAGAAAAATATAAAGTCATCATAACGCTCTGGGTCATTAGGCCAACGTATATTAGGCCATCGTATATTAGGCCAAATATACATTAGACAAAGCGTACATTTGGCCAAACATACATTAAACAAACGTACGCAGGCCAAAACGTGCATAAGGCCAAACACACATTTGACCAACAATATATTATGCCAACAGTTTCAGATGCATTAAAGATAATATTTAAATCTCTTTTTTACTGTTATGTGGCCATTGCTGGGTTGATTATGCGACTGAACCCAGACAAATGACCGAGGAACACAGTGCACGGCGTCTGGAAATAGCTGGGATGATTATACGACAGAATCCAGGCATATGACCGGAGAACACAGTGTTTGGCATGCTCTGAAAATTGCTGGGTTAATTATCCGGCAATAATGAAAATAATGAATTTTTCATTTAAAATCCTTTTCATTGTCCGTCAAAATAAATTTATAAATGTTGGCCTAATGTGAGATGTACGTTTTCTTAGTTTTGGCCTAACATACTGTTGGCCTAATTTACTGTTGGCTTAATGTACTGCTGGCCTAATGTACTATGGCCTAATGTGCGTTTGGCCTAATGTACGTTTTGGCCTAATGTAAGTTTTGGCCTCAACGTGTTGGCCTAATGTACGTTTGGCCTAATGTACGTTGGCCTAATGTTGTGTAAGCCTAATTTACGTGTGGCCTAATGTACGTTTTCTTAGTTTTGGCCTAACAGACTGTTGGCTTAATGTATTGTTGGCCTAATATACTGTTGGCATGATGTACTGTGGCCTAGTGTACTGTTGGCCTAACGTGCGTTTTGCCTAATGTACTGTTGACCTATTGTACTGTCGACCTAATGTACAGTGTTGGCCTAATGCACGTTTGGCCCAATGTACGTTGGCCTAGTGGTCAGATCCCGCACAATGTACCCGACTGCATTAATTTTTCTTTTCTTTTTCGGACAAAATGTCCCAAATATTTTTTAATGATTCGGCCATTCGTCCAAATAATCAAATGTATTTAAATCTTCACTCAAAGCCCACTAGTAACTGATAGCGTTCACTACATTCCCTTTAGTTGACGATGGATGTTCGGAGCAAAAATTAGTTGTTAAATTAATTAAAATAGTTGATAGATCGTTGGGTCTTGCACGCTTAAATAAAATATGTAAAACGCCAGTAAAATTAGCTGAACTCTAAAAAAAAGTGGACGACGGAACGGGACTCGTAACTCTTGTTTACTAACTGAGTCGGTAAGCCGTGTAGTACTGGACGGGTCGATTATTTTTAACAGATCTGAAACAAAAGCTTTTTAAGGGATCCAGTATGATTGCCCGAATAACATTTGCCCGAAAACTTTTGCCCGAATGGTACGTTTGCCTGAAAATTTTTGCCCGAATAACTTTTGCCCGAATGGTACGTTTACCCGAATAACTTTTTCCCGAATGGTACGTTTGCCCAAATAGTTTTCCCAGAGTTTTTTATTTAAAAAAATATTCAAGACTTAACTATGGCGAAACTTCTTTTCAAAGAAGGGTGATCCTTCAAATAGGCTCTTAATAGGGCAACACACTAAAAATTTCATTCGGGCAAATGTCATTCGGGCAAACGTACCATTCGGGAAAAAGTTATTCGGNAAATTTTATTCGGGCAATCATACTGGACCCCCTTTTAAGAGATTGGAAACTTTTATTACTGATTTTTTATTTATGTTTACGGAACATTTCAATACAATTTACGGATTTTTTCCTTAAATTTGACTTATCTTTCCACTTCATTTAGGCCAAAACCAAGAGAAATTAACAGAATGTTCCAGTTAAAATACATTAATTTTTACTGAATATTTGTATAAATTTAACTGAATTTTTTCATTTTTTTTTGTATTTTTGAAAAAACTATTTTAGGGCATATACTTTTTAATGGGAAGAATCTTTAGAAAAAAATACTAATTAATTCAGTCAAATAAACGGAAGCAATCAGCAAATTTAACGGTACTTTTTCTCATTTTAACTGGATGGTGGGCCAGTTAATTTCTGTTGGTATTGGCTTAAATTAACTGGTAAATTCAGTTAAATTTAGGAAAGAATCAGTGAATTGTACATAAATATTCCTTAACTAAAAATGAAAAGTTAGTAGTCAAAGTTTCCAAAGATCGCTTACTTTTGAGAGTTTCTGAAAAACGGTTTATGTCTCCAATGTGCCTGAGCTTATGTCAAAATTTACTGACTCGTCTAGTTCGTAACAAATGTAGAGTGTTTAGTTATTTTATAACTAAAATTGTTCGTAGATTTTTGTCTATAAACCAGATCAGTAAAGTTAACCAGACATTTTTCACGTGAAGTTAAGCGTGTGGTGTGTCTTCTTCTTTGAGTACACTGTGAAAACATTGATGCGAGCAGAACACTAAGCAATTTGGGACTAAAAGTTTATAATCGACTTACAATATTGGTGATTTGTCAGCCAACGACCCAAATATTTGATTTTCGGAATTTTCTACTCAAAGTGCATCCAAAGGCTCTAATTTTTTATTAAATTTCCTTGAAGCTCGTGACGTGATTACATACTTTTGAACAAAAAAGCAAGCTTACATAACTGCAGTTGCAATCGGTTGTTATTTAAACGAGTTATCGAGAAGATATCCAATATTATATGAAACCACATACTCCAGCCCATCCAATGTATGGAAACACAAGTGATGATTGAATTACCAATCTGTAATTAAAATGATTGTGAAATTGTAATTGATAATGTGTATCATTGCTTTGTGCTGTAAACATCTGATAATCCACTGTACTCATAATTATAAATAATAAATGTATAATTGTTTGCTCAATTCTCATATTCAGTATATTAGGGGGCCCGATTCTAAGACTTTTAGAATTTCAAAAACTTAAGTCCCTTAAAATATGTCTCTTGATTTTAGAAATATCCTAATACTAGGAGTTACACCAAGTTCAAAATTCAAAGTTTACTACAAGAACATTATATTACTTGCAGTTTCCCCAAGTTTGGCTTATTGGGTTTAAAATAATGTCTTATCATAACAACAGTTTGTTTAGAAGAAAAGAGCTTGAAAGACTTATTATTTTAATATTAGAGATAGTAAATTGAAAAATACTAGTTCGATCAAATTGCCCTAATGTAAATTTATGTAATCCCAGAGTATTATTATACATAATTGAATCGATACATAAATAGGCTATCCTCATTCGCATATAAAAAAGCAAACAAACTACTCATTTCATTTGGAATAATCCCATACTTTGGACGAAACATGGACGGATACAGCATAAACATAATAAAAAATGAGCACATAATGGACGATAATATGTGGAAAAATCGTATATATGTAAGAGATAACATGGATGTCTGCCAATAAAGACCGAATGGAATTTTTCCCAGAAATCCCACAAAAAATATTTCAGAGCCTGGTTTGGTTCTAATGAAATATTTATGTTGAAAGGAGCATAAAGAGCAGAGATTCAGTATTTGTTTGTAGGTTATATGGTTGAAATTTGGTTGTTACTCGTTCGATATCTGATTGAAAAATTTAATTGATGAAGGAGAATTTTCGAATGCCATCCCACTAAGCAAGGCTTATTCTAAAGCATATAGATGTTAAAAACTGATTAAATACCAACATGAATCGGGACAACCCTACTACTTCATTTGTATAATATT
>JXPH01019330.1:0-12207 GCA_001014845.1 Mochlonyx cinctipes
TTAAAACAATTTTATTGAAAAACCGCCTTTTTGAACGAAAATTTCATAACGCCACGTGCATGCGTTTCAATTTTATTTATTTTCATTTTCTTTAATTAAAACATTAAACAAAAAACTTTTTGAAAAAGCAATTAATCATAATAATTCAGCATACCTTTGCTAAAACATTCTATACAACTTATTTTATTTTATGATTCAATTTTACAGTCGAGTTTCGAAATAAAATTGTATCGCAGTGCCTGTCCCCAATTTGCAGTCCTCCACTGTTAAATATTGATTTACCTACATTGAATTTAAATTTCCAGAGCGAAACACAATTTTTAACGATAAATTTATTGCATTTCATTTCAGAAAAACCATTAAGCCTGTCAAATAATTGCACATAATTCAAAAAGTGTCATTGCGCGGCCATAATTATTTAAAATTCTAATTTCAAAACGCGATTTGCGACCTCAGCGTTTATTAAAATTCGTACCGGTCGCGGTGTGGTGTGGCAGAGGAGAGAGCAAAACATTGTGTTGTGTGTGCCGGCCGAGAGTAATTTATGAGAATTTTATTCAAATTTTCTGTTTGTTTATTACATAAGATACACAATGTTTTCTTTATAGATTTTTAACTATGCTTTGATTTTATTAGATTAGCTTCGGGCATGTCAATTGGAATAATACACACTCTCTTCGTTATCGTTGTGGTCTTGTTTTGTCGTGGGACCACTTTTGAGAACGAGGTGTGCATTTTTAAGCTCTTTCATCTTTTTCAATTTGCATAAGAATATGTTTCAGTTCTTAAGTGTTGTGTAAATTAGGATGTTTAAAATGTCGTAAATCTTTCGGTAGATCGCAGTAAAGAAGAAGCTTTATGAGCTGTGCTACAATGGACCAATAAAAGAATTAACTTTTTTCTAATAAGGCCGCGTGACAAACATTGTTGCTCATTGATGATGTATGGGAGAAGGTGTGATCTAACGAATCGAAATTTAACTGTTTTTATTTTAAATCAGATAGGTTTATTTTAATCTTTTTTAAATTTGGATAAGTTTTGAGCCACAAACTTTATTAGGACCTATGACAAAAACTGAAATTGCACATTTTGTAAGGCCTAAGCGCCTAATGTTGTTTACCGCGTAAAACCTTCTTCTCGCAGTTATAACGCAGCTTTCTAACGTCTTCGACGGTACCACCTCTAGTTGTTATCTTGCTGCCGAAATAAGTAAATTTCTTGACGTATTCGATGATTTTACCTTCAATCACAAAATCACCAGCGCTATTTCTGTTTATAGCGAGATACTTTGTTTTTTCAGCGTTGATCTTCAAGCCAACTTTCTTTCCCTTTCTTTTCCCTTTCATATTTTTCTTTTTGTGAGATAGCATAGCCAGATCAACAGAGTAGTCCGTATCTTCTACATGATCATCCATATTTCTTCATTTTATGCGCTTTGCGCAGCACAACCAGGAATAACAAGCAACCATGATGAACACCATTCTTCGGTCGGGAATAGGGCAGTGAGCCTATTCTGATGTATGACGTGGCAAAAGCAGCTATCATAAAATTTCTTGATCAGTTCAATGATCTTTGCTGGGATCCTTCTATCGCTTAAATTTTTATCCTGTTTTAGCAGAAAGGCTTTCTGGAAGTCAACGAAAACGGCGTAAAGTAGTCGGTTCCATTCGATACACGAGGGTATTTATATGGTCGACACAGGAGACGTGCTTTGCTTGCTATTCTCTTCCCTATGTTGCATCAAGCATTGCGTTGATTCTTTTCAAAATAATTGTTCACAAGATTTCACTGGGAATAGACTGCTGCATGATCCCTTGTTGATTGCTACAGTCACTTACATCATCTTTCTTTGAGATCTCATTATCAAACTCTATTTTCAGTCACTTAGAAACGTGTTAGAGTTCCAGGAATTACATTGGTTTTGCACACTTCTGGAGGGATACCATCAACGCCAGGAGCTTTCCATTTTTCAAAGAAGATACTGGGTGGCTCGACATTAATCCTCGTACCAAAGCTATGCAGTTGCTCATCTTCAGTATGCAGGATCCCTTCTTTGATCGGATGCGTAAGCTTTTTCGACATATTGGGTGGTGTGAATATCTCTGCACATTTTTATTAAAATAAAACACATTTGCTTGTTTAGAAAATGAAAGCATTATTTATTGAAAGTATGATTCATCTGCGGATACAACTTAACACATCTTTCACGCACAAATTCCCTCTCAGAAGAAATCCTGGTCTTTGAAGGCAATGGCGATCCAATCATTAAGTCAATTTAGGATCTCTGTTCGAAAACTAAACCACTGTTCAGAAAGAGACAACTGCATCGCCTGAAATAAGTAGTGATCTGAAGGAGCTACGTTAGGTGAATACGGTGGGTGGGGTAGAAATTCCCAGTCCTGTCCTTTAAAGTAATTTTTCAGAACGTTCGCAACATGTGGTTTTGGATTTTCAAACTAAAAAATTAATTTGTTATGTCTATCAGCATTGGCCAATTTCCCTATATAGCTAATGTATTAGTCGTCGTCGGTAGATAGCGGCAATTGATCGTTTCACCTGATTCCAACAGTTTATAATATACCACACCTTTCTGATCCCACCACATACAGAGCATAACCTTATTGCAATAATTATTTCACTTTGTTTACCATGGAACAGCTTCCCTAGGCTTTACCAAAGCTTATAAAAGTTTGGAATTCTCAAAACAAATCCTTTTCCAGGAGTTGAAAATACTAGTTGTTTGTGCGTTTGACAGCTGAAATCAAGTACTATCGAACGCAAGTATTATCATTTCACAGCTCGCGTAAGCAGTGCTACTACTATGGAATACTATTGGGAAAGGGTGGAGTCATATTCATTCACCCAATACTAAATAATTGTTTAGAATCTTTACGTGCAGCATTTTTCTCTGAAATCACGCCTGTGGCTATAAAATTTAAACTTTTGGGGACAACTAGCGAGAGATCATGCCACCATTGGACCTGTAGAACAGGTTTTTGGCTGTTTTGACCGTGTTATACCAATGGGAAACAACCTTAGTCTGCCCCATCATGTTAACTTTTACGAACTATCCCCACACGCAGAAAAAACTTATTAGATTTAAACAAGAAAGGCTCCCAAGAAGGTTGAAAATTTCACTTAGTTGGTGGTAACACGTTAAACCTTCTTGCGGCTAAGAAGTTATTGTTAATCCCAAACAAGATCCTGCTTGTCGGAAACGATGATTCTTGTTGAAACATTCTTGGGGCTGGTAGGATCTTGTTTGACTTGTTAGCTTCAAACANGAAACGATGATTCTTGTTGAAACATTCTTGGGGCTGGTAGGATCTTGTTTGACTTGTTAGCTTCAAACAGGATCTTGAATGCCACTCGATTTCTTGTTAGTATTCAACAAGATATCTTGTTAGTGGTAAACAGGATCCTGGTAAAAAATTTCCGTACAAATCCCTAATAAGATCCTGTTTACCTCTAACAAGTCATCGAGTGGGATTCAAGATCCTGTTTGAAAGTAACAAGTCAAACAAGATCCTGTTAGCTCCAAGAATGGTTCAACAAGTATCACCGTTTGCGGCAAGCAGGATCTTGTTTGAGATTAACAATAACTTCTTAGCCGCAAGAAGGTTTAGCGTGTTAGCACCAACTAAGTGAAATTTTCAATCAGTTTGGGAGCCTTTAAATTAGGTACAAGCTCAACCTAATTTTTCTTTTTGAAAATTTAGTTCGGTTGGAATAAGAAAATGAGATTTCTGAGAAAGCCTGTAAAAATTATATGAAAACATTATTAACAGTTTCTAGCAATTTCAAAAATGCTCAATAACATGCCGAATATTTTATTTGTCTCCAAGTAATACTAAGTAAATAGACTTAAGTACCTAGGAGCCAGAAAATAAAAAAAATATTAACAACAAAATAAGTCCTCAATTTTCGAGGTAAATCCAATCCGCAAAAATAAAAGATCAACATGTATTTGTTTGGACAAGAGTTGTGGTTTGGGCGTACGAAAATGTAATAAGATGTCCGCCAGCGATACATAAAGTAACAAAACATAATATTTTGCATATTTTTGAGAGTTTGCTTTCCTTTTTTCCAACATAAGTATATTGCTGGTCGGATCTTGAATCTTGATACTTGAATGTTGAATGGGTAATTTAATTTGTTTTTATTTAAATTTCTGCTCTTTTTATGCCTCGCTCGATCATCATTATTATTTGGTACGAGAAATAAAATTCTGTTGTAGGCTCGGAGATTTTTTATAAACAAATTTATCAATTAAAATAGTTTGCATCGATTCGACATGAAGTTGTTTGTTTTCTTGCTGAATGTTTTACATATTGAGACATTATTATATGGAAATTTATACTTTGTTGCATTAAAATTTAAATTTCAATCTGGATTTGGATGGAGGAGAGCAAATGATCCAAATTTTTACATTATTTTCAATTTATCTTTATAAGGATTTTTATTTTCGAAACGTATGCAGATTTTTTATTTATTTCAAAATTCCGCACCAAGGGCCAAACCAAGAAGAATAATGTGTATATTTTAATAATTCAACACCAATCATCAATTTGGTGGTGTTGTGTATATTATATATACAAGAGAGAAGGCAGAGACATTCCAAAGAAATAATCTGTTATTCAGAACCCATCGATTTCCTGCATATAAAATCGAATTGACTTGGAATTGGAATTGAATTCGAAGCGATATGTCGTTGAACAAGATTCAATAATTCAAACAAACAAATTTATAAAATGCGAAAAATTCCTGTCACAATCCCAATCCCAGTTCCAATCATTTTTATTCTCGTCTTCTTTTCTTTAATCAAAGCATAAGATTTACATCGTGACCTCTACATATTTTATTGTTTCACTTCTTGATATTGGCATAAGATATTCAATTTCAGCGTTTTAAAAAAAAGTATAATAATAATAATTGGTTTCCTTTACTCTCGACGACGTCGGTTGGTTTGGATCGGAGCTGAGGTCGATGCTGAGGAAAGAATATTTTATATGCAAGACATGAGATGAGATTTGGAGATAAGTGCAGATACACGATGCTTGTTATTGTCATTTTTGTACTCTTTTATTGTGAACTTCAAAATTTATACACCTGATATTGGTAATTGTTGATCACTTCATTTACGTTTTATAGCGTTACAATCACTCACTGTTTATGTAGCGTGTTTTTTTCATCATGTCGACGGATGGTGTCAAAGACCGAAAAACTGAAAAATTCATTTTATTCCCATAATATGCAAAATAGGCTGGTGATGTCTGTTCGTTAATACACAATTCAGTCAAACCAGATTTTAAATTTTTATTTTTGAACATGTTTTGCATTTTTTGAGAGCAGAATAAATTACTTATTTTAGTATTTAGGGCTTTAAATTGGGACAATATTTACAAGAGCATTTTCATTTCAAAAGAAGCGCCATTTCTGCCTTGAGATCGTGTACTGAATCTTTATTATTATTTCTGTCGGGAACAGGGAATGAAATAAAGTTTTATAATTTTGACCAGTTTGCATACATTTTTATGAGTGCCTTTGTACAAGAGCGTATAGAAGCCATCAACCAATTTAGCTCAAAATTTAAGGGCTGCAATAAAATAACAATTTAAGCCTCCATAGCTGCTTAATCCACTTAAAAACTGATAAGTTCAGTTGATTTTGTTTTGAGCTTCATATTTTTCAGATTTATGAACATACTTGGCCTGCTAATAAGTAAGAACGTACTAAAAGAAACGTATGTGTTGATTTTTAGCATAATGTAAAGATTTAGACAGCTTACTTACTTACCTAAGGGCTTATGGCACCCAGGTGGGACACAGCCTATCAATAGCCCTATTCCATCTCATTCGGTCCCTTGCGGTTGCCATTAAGTCACCACATTCATCGTTGCGTATACCCAACATTACTTGACAGAAGGGCGTCAAGTTTGGCGTGGTCCACCTCTGAATCTGGTTCCTTCCCGAGGTTAGTACTCCAAAGCTTTTAACGCCACTGATCTGGGATCCATTGGGCCCCTTCTATCGGTAGCATCTGGCCGATCCATCCAAGTTTACATCACCTGATTTCTATATCCATACTGGTCATACCACATTGCTACCATAATTCCGTGCTAGTAATCGTTCGAGGCCATCTTATCCGGAGGATTTGACGCAGACATCGATTGAAAAATGTCTGACTTTTATTGATGACTGATTCAGTCACTTTCCACGTCTTGGACGCGTTCAGAAGTGTGGATAGTACAAGGCCTCAAAATAGTCAAAGCTTGATGTTTTTTGGTATAAGGCCTAAGCAGCAGTTATTATTTAGCGCATGAAATCTTCAACACGCATCAGTGTTGATGCGGCTCATATACAATTTACCCAACTAACAGTGAAATTTACCTGCACGCTTAAATGATATATGTAAAAATCTAGTCAAGCGAGCTTAACTCTAGAAAAAAGTAGACGACGCATCATACCCGTAGATATTGTTTACTTACCCAGTCGATAAACCTTCTAGTACTGGACGGGTCCATTACTTTTAACATATCTCAGACGTCAACTAATTATTACTGGTTTTTCATTTATTTTTACTGAACATTTGAATAAAATTTACACATTGTTTTCTTAAATTTAACTGAATTTTTCAGTTAATTTTGGCCTAAATCAACAAAAATTGACTGACTCGTCCATTTAAAATGACAAAAAATTCCGTTAAATACTTTTGGTAATTCCGTTAATTTGATTGAATTTATTTATTAATTCATCGATTCGATCAGTAAATTTAACGAAATATCTATCATTTTAACTGGACGAGTCAGTTAATTTCTGTAGATTTTTCCCAGTATTAACTTAAATATTCAGTTAAATTTAAGGAAAAAATCGGTAATTTAACTACAATATTTCATAAATATAAATGAAAAATCAGGAAATATAAGTTTCCAAGAATCGTCACCTTTTGAGAGTTTGTGAAACACGGTTTGTTTTTCCAATGTTCCCGGGCCTTTGTGAAAACTGGCTGACTAGTCTAGTTCTTAATAAATGTGGAACGTCTAGTCATTTTGTTACTAAAAAATCTCGTAAATTTTTGTTTGACAACAAAATCAGGCATTTTTAATAAGAAGTCCACCTATCCACCTGTAAATTGGTGTATCCTCATTAACATTATTTTTTAGCATGGAGTTTTAATTTAGTATCCACACTCTAAGAAAAAAGTACTGATTAATCAGTAGTCTTAATGTATTTTGAAGAAAAAGTGGAATTATGTATTTATCTATAAACAGCTGTTACTGATTTATACGTAAACCGCATTTTATAGGATAATAAGTCAAGATTTGTGTCGACATATTGACATCGAGTCGACATCGAGTCGACATGATATCGACACCGAGTCGACATGAAGTCGATATCGAGTCGACATAGGGTCGACATCGAGTCGACATGGGTGTCGACACAAAATATAAACTACCTTTATAGATGAAAATCAATAAACTCACTTTACGGAAAAATCAATAATTCCACTTTTTCTTAAGAATGCAGGTAAACTATTGATTAATCAGAACTTTCTCTTGATTTCTTCTATTTCTTTTAAACAATCCGTTCATTCTATAGATAACAATCAGTACTTTTTTCTTAGCGTGCAGTTAGAATTTGAATCATATCTCCTAACCTAACTTTATGCCCTCCTGCTCCCACCCTTGTTTAACTACAAAAAGATCCTTTATTTGTCTGCAAGTGTCTGGATAAATATGAACCATAACATAACATTATAATGAAATAATAAAAATGTTAAATAGAAACATGAAAGAGAATCTAATAACCACATTAACATGCTCATCATCATCATCACAGAATTTACTTACCTAATAATGATGCAGGTATACACATCCATTCCATGATGATGGTATGACGAGATTTCCTTTTCTATCCCATCCATTCCTCCACAGATTAGTCTCGGAATGAATGTGATGTGATGTGCCTTTTAAATATACCTAATAACGATACATACGATGATGAAATGAAATGCGCAAAAACACCCATCACCCATCCATGTAATCACATCATCATTTCCAACCCAAAATCACAACACATACTCCTCCGTCATCCAGAGTGTTTTGCAGCATAAACAGAAAAAATTAGGAAACCACAAAGTGGATTGTAGCTTTTTCAGAACTTTTATCATAGAAACTCGATTGTAAATAGAATAATGTAGGATACTACAAAGTAGATTATGGAGCTTTTCGTTCATATTTATTGTATATTTTGGATAGGGACTGGATTAGGACTTCGACAAAAATGACGGATACAAATTTTGAAGAGGATCGGAAAAGTATTTACAGAGTTATATAAGAAAGTCTGGTAACTGGAAGCACCAGTTATGAATAATATTATCTCAAATTCAGCATAGGAACTGTTATTGGGCAATTGCCATAAGTTTATATTATATTCCAAATTTGAGCTCATTCCGATCACTAGAATTCGAGAATTCTGGAAGTAGCCGGTACCTAGGAGCCCTCAGACCTCGATGTCCCAGGGTCAGACTTTTTTAGGAACCGTTCGTGGATACTTACTAAAAGCTTTTACTCCAAATTTGAGCTCATTCCGATTACTAGAACTCTAGAATTCTGGAAGTTCATAGTACACAGGAGCCCCAGATCCATAGTTAAACTTTTTTGAGGTCTGTTCTTGGATACTTTGCACATATATGCCAAATTTGAGCTCATTTCTTCCACTAGAATTCAAGAATTCTGGAAGTTCCTGGTATATAGGAGCCCCAGATCCCGTTGTATTAGAGTCTAATTTTTTTAGGAACTGTTCTGGTATACTTTCCACAAGCTTATATTCTAAATTTGAGCCCATTCCGATTATTAGAACTCAAGATTTGTGGAAAATTCTAGTGATTTTGTATGAGAGCCCTTCGATCCCGTGGTCTGATCACGAACTCATCCTTACTATTGACAGAAAAAGCATCTATACTAAATTTCAACAAAATCGGTTGAGTTTTACGAGAGCCATCGTCTCCACAGACATACATACATACATACAAACACATAGACAGTTACACTCTGGGATTTGAACTACCTAAAAACGAATGGTTAGCTGCAATATAGGATATGAACTGTTGTGGGGTAGTTTCCATAAGAATGTTTTCCAAATTTGAACTCATTGTTATCAGTAGAGCATGAGAATCATAAGGTTATGGCATTAAATTTTGTTAGGGCTGTTCTAGGGCACTTATTAGAAACATATTTTTCAAATTTGTAATGACGATCATTAGAATCCGAGATTTCTGGAATTTCTTGTGGCGTGACCAAATCCCGAGGCTTTAAGGTAAAAGCTTTTAGGGAGCTGTTTCTGGGCGCTAACATGTAAGGCATTTTTGCTACATGCCTTGGAATTACCTCAACGGAGGGAGGTTAACCTAGTGATTTGGTTGCGAGCACGTAAATCAAACGCTTACTTGCCCTGGTTACTTCATAGAAGGAGATAGGACATACCACGGTTTGATTACCGTCACCTAGTCTGTTTCCCATAATCCCTATTCCCATCCAAGTCCTTTCAACTACAATACCAGAGGGTTATTGAGTCTACAAAAACCCCCCACTGATGGCGCAGTCCCCACAAAAGTCGTTTGGAGAGTGAAGTTGGCGGGGAAACGGAGGAATATCGAGAGAAAGAGGTGCCGTGGAGTTTTTTTTCCCTCGAGTGACAGCCAAGGAGAGTAGTGACGTTTCGAAGGTTTTTGGTGGAAAATTGGAGATTTTCCAAAAGTACTAGTGAGAAACAAGTGAGTCCAGCCCCAGGAGACGCTGAAAAGGAGAACCAAGAATCGAGGAAAGAAGAGGAGTAGCTCCCAACAACCTTTTTCCCCAGGCTAGGGGCCTGTTTGGTAAGCTTTTTTCTTTGTGTAAAGTTCTCCGGTGCACAGTTCACGGTTGTGGTGGTCGCACCGATCATTATTATAACCTTTTCTCTACTTACAGGCTCGAAGCGGATCCCCCAAGTCTCTGCACTCCAGAGTGAGCCGGCAAAACATACACGGGAAAGTCTCTTATTTATTGAAACAATAAAGCTACACAATCTGAAACTTTGATTGTTTTATTTCATTTTCCTAGGTCACAATGGAGGACCTAGGAAACCCCGTTACAAACAAGAAGCTTGTATTACAAATTTGAGCTCAGTCTGATTATTAGTACTCGATATCTACTGCATAGGAGTGACCAGATCCTGTGGGTTCTAAGATCAAATTTTGTTAGGCAGTTCTTGGGCACTAACCACCAGAAGCTTGTATTTCAATTTTGAGCTCAATCCAACAATTAGAATCCAAGATTTAAAAAAATTTCTGGTGCATAAGATAAAATGTTGTCAGGAGCTGTTCATGAGCGCTTTCTTGAAGCTTCTATTCGCACATTCCCATCACTAAAACCCGAGATTCTTAAAAATTCCTGGTGCATAGGAGTCACCAGACCTTGAGGTGCTAAGATCAAAATTGGTTGGGAACTGCTCTTGAGTACTTGCTAAAAGCTTATCTTTTTAATTTGAGCTGATTTCGATCATCAGAAACTGCGATTCATAGAAATTCCTGATGCATATGTGTTTGCAATATTCCATCCTAGAATCATATTTTCTTAGGAACTATTCTTGGGCCCATACCAAGAGTCTATATTCCAAATTTGAGGTTATTGTGATCATTTGAACTCGATTTTAACAAGAGCTGGTGAGTTTGTGTGGTGGCCCCTAGAGCCCGTCAAAAAAATTTGGCCCATTAACGAACTAATATATTTTTTGTCAAGAACAAATGGAGCAACTTTCACCGAAGGACTAAAATTTTTAAAATTTTAGTGACCCCTAAGCTTTCTTCTATCTACAGATGATGTGTAGGCTTGTACGTAGAAGAAAAGCTAAAAGGATGCAAACAAAATAATTTTATTTGCATACAATTTTTTATTTTCATTTTCAACCATCTCAACGTATGGTGTGTTTTGTTTATGCTAAACATGTTCTGTCAATAATTGGATGCGGGATACATAAATATCGAAAGTGTATGTTTAGTTCAAGACTCGTTCCATTCTCGTCCCATAAATTTTGAAGAACTTCTTTTTTAATGGAGCTTCTTTTTATTGTACTTTATGACAAAATATTACTTTAGTTTTCCCACGCTTCACTTTTAGAAAAAAAAGGTACTTTTACGGTGATGATAATGATTATTATGCTATATTTGTATGTACACACAAATTTCAATTTGAATATAATGAAAATGCCAAGTCACACACTCTTCAATCAAATTTGCACAAAACAAATCCGAGAAATTCTCGTCTCGAAACAAATTATTTCTCAGAATCTAATTCCAGAAACTATTATTTTAAAAGACACACATCACATAGCATAGATATGCTGTGCAGCATATGTATTTATGCTTCGTATATCATTCATCTTGAATTTATTCAAATTATATTTATTTGTGTTTTGTCTACTTCATCCAATTTAATTTGCATTTATAGAAGTCATAATGCAACAAATTTTCTACGTTTTTAGTTTTTCCCTGCATCATTCAAGTTCATGTCTCTCACATCACATATCACACTTATTTGATATCTTTTTTGGTTCATCACAATCAACTTGAACTTGTTTCGTCTGTTTGTCAAGTATAATAATAAATGGGATATTTTTTCATAGGGTAATCGGTAGATGAAGAGACTCGAAAATGGGACACCGTGCACTCATAGACGCGACCAGGACACTAATTTAATTCTCTCCTGTTAAGACAATTTGGGTCACGGTATAGAATTGTCTTACAAAACTTAGAGAACCGCCAGTTGGACTATATCTTTTAATTTTTATTTCAGGAAATTTTTAGTATGGAAATAATAATAATAAAATAATAATACCTATAGTACCCTAGTGGGACCTGGCGAGTCCTTATATTTCACAGAACTTTCTAGGTATGATTGGACCTACAGCTTATAGTGGATTCCAAACCACCAAAACTTTAATGGTTATGCTACTAATGAGTTACCAGTTCATTGAGCCCATCAAGTCATGTTCAGTATTTATTGCAAGGAAACTGACTAACCTGACATACACACATATACCACCACAATCATAGGTTATATAATTGTAGATGGTAGTAGGTGTATGCATATTTCACAGACTGACTGTACTGTGTTCTATTTATAGAAATATCGATAATGCAGATTTATTACAAACTGAAAATCAATAT